>JBBBWG010014201.1:0-18002 GCA_037176905.1 Azolla pinnata
CGCGCTGGCGGCGGCCGCGTCCATCGCGTCGTGGCTCCAGGACGTGCGGCGCTGGCGCAACCCGTTCACGACGGCCCTCGTGTTCACACTCTACGCCATCCTGGTCTGCTACCCGGAGCTGCTCCTCCCGACCTTCTTCCTCTACATGTTCCTCATCGGCGCGTGGCAGTACCGGCTGCGGCCGCGGCAGCCCGCGCACGCGAGCGTGGAGCTGTCGGTGCTCGCGGTGCCGTCGTCGCCCGAGGAGCTCGAGGAGGAGTTCGACCCGGTCGGGTCCGCGAGGCAGCTCGAGGTCGTCCGCAGGCGCTACGAGCGGCTGCGAGCGTTCGCGGGCCGCGTGCAGAACGTCGCGGGCGACGTGGCGACGCAGCTGGAGCGCGTGCACTCGCTCCTCAGCTGGCGCGACCCCCGCGCCACGTCCCTCTTCGTCGCCTTCTGCCTGCTCGCCGCCGCGCTGCTCTACGCCGTGCCGCTGCGCTACGTCGCCATCCTCGGCGGCCTCTACGCGCTGCGCCCGCGCCGCCTCCGCACCGGCCTGCCCCCGCTCCCGCTCAACTTCTTCAAGCGCCTGCCTTCGCTCGCCGACAGCCTCCTCTGAGCGAGCTCGATGGCGACCACGACGATGCTCGACCACGACGACGATGATGCTGATAATGGGGCGGATGAGGATGAGGATGAGGATGAGGATGATGGCGCTGATGATGGGGTCCAACGACTGATTCGCAGGTGCTCCATTGTTGACGACGACGGCACATTTGTAGATGCTCTGCTGTCCGATGGCGACGGCGGCCGCGGACGACGATTTATATATATATATATCTATATATATCTCTCTCTGAGATGGGTAGGGATACCGACATCTGCAACGGTCCCCGCCTGCATTCTTCTGTATGGCGTGTGTATGGATGCCGATGGGCCTCGCAGATTCCATCGTGTCGCCGCCGTCGCCGCCATCCCCATCCCCATCACCGTATTCCTCCTCCTCCTCATCTTCATCTGATTCTCTAATCCGTCGCCGCCACCTCTGTCATTATGTTGTACAATTGCTGTTATGCCTGCATCGGTTTTGTACTTGGCTGTATAGAAAATTGTTCTTGTCTACATCGCTTCTTCCTCCTGTTGCAAGGTGTTATAGACCGATCACGGTCCTGTTGAGAGTATGGATTATGCGAGATTGGGCTTGTCTGCACCCCCATCGTTCCATTTTGGAGAGAAGATATCTTGGGATCAATGTCGTAGCAGTGGTTTTTGTGTTTAAGTTCACTGTAAAGAACACAGACGAGAAACCTGATTGAGATGTCAATGGCTGTGGCACAATCTCTTTTGGAGAGTTCTAGACTGTTCTAAAGCTTTCTGAGGTTATGCCACCACTATGGCAAGATTCTCAGCTCAAACTAGTTGATGTTGAAGATACTACAATAGCTGAGCATGGCTCTTGTGAAGCTGAGTGTTTCGAGTTTTGATCCTGGTACAGAGACATCTTACCTCTATGATATTGTGACATTCAGGAATCTCGTAGAAGGTTGCAAGATCTTCTCGTCTCTGACATACAACCCCGTTTGGCCCATCATGTATATAACCGGCTTGATTCCCCGTTAAGGCATGCACCGACCCATCATCGACCTGCTCATCTCAACCGCTCCCTCGCATGTTCATCTCTCTCTTGGTTCTTCTGGATCTTCGAGACTGTCGGAGGTCGCTAGAGACTCCGAATGAGTTCCAGGCCCCGAAAACGCACAAGATACGATTGTATTATGAGCAGACGATGCAACGGTCATCCTAAACCCTAATCCCTAAAGCTGATCTAACCTACCAAAAGCCCTAATCCGTAAACCCTATCTAACCGACATCCATAATCCTAATCCCTAAACCCGTACCTAACCTACATACATAACCCTAATCCCTAAACCCTATCTAACCTACATCCATAATCCTAATCCCTAAACCCCTATCTAAACTACATCCATAATCCTAATCCCTTAACCCCTACCTAACCTACATACATAACCCTAATCCCTAAACCCCTATCTAACCTATGTCCATAACCCTAATCCCTAAACCCCTACCTAACCTACATCCATAACCCTAATCCCTAAACCCCTACCTAACCTACATCCATAACCCTAATCCCTAAACCCTATCTAACCTACATCCATAACCCTAATCCCTAAACCCCTATCTAACCTACATCCATAACCCTAATCCCTAAACCCTATCTAACCTACATCCATAACCCTAATCCCAAAACCTAGTCTAACCTGCATCCATAACCCTAATCCCTAAACCCTATCTAACCTACATCCTAAACCCTAAACCCTAAACCCTAATCCCTAATCCCTATCCCTGATCTACCCTAAAACCCTAAACTGTATTTGTATGAGAAGAGATGAGGGGCATTTTCCGGAATTTAGGAAACCGCTCCCTCCATCTTCCGGATAATTCTGCTGTTGCTGCAGGAACGAAGCTCCTCCCCGCCATGGCTCTCCACTGCTCCGACGCTTCCTCCGCCATCCGCTTCCCCAACGTCACCTCTGCTCAGTTCCACAGCAGATTCCATCACAATCGCTCGACTTCTTCTTCTTCTTCTTCATCGTCTTCGTCTTCTTCGTCTTCCTTCGGTTGTGGCGGCATTCGGATTCACACCCGGCGGAGGACGCTCCGCCGCCGCTTCCTCCCCCGCGCCTCCGCTTCGCCCGACCCCGACATCCGCGACGATGGCGGCAAGAAGGAGATCCGGTTGAATAGCTTCGACCTCATGGCACTCGAGTTCGGAAGGCTGTTGGGTGAATCGAAGGAAAAAACTGCATCCAAGGTCGGGTTTTTCTCATGCTCCCAGTTTCTTCTCTTGTACTAATCTGTGCTCGCTGTGCTTATGATCTCCTCTGTAAGCTCGTGCGCGTTGTGGATGTATTCGTGTAATGGTAGTCAGTCCATCACAAGAGAAACCAATGATGATATTTGTGTGAATGGCGGCTTAGGTTTCCTGAGAAAGATTTCTTCTTTCGAAGGGAGATCTTTCGAAGCTGATGTCGGTAGGGGTTTGCACAGAATATCTCTGGAGATAATCAGAGAAGCTACACAGCTGTTGTAGAACCTGTCCTAACTAGGAGAAAAAACTATGTGTTTTTCGTCACTGGTTCTTGGTCCGAGTTTTTGAGGTTGTTTTCCATGCGCAAAAGAATGATCAATGTTTAACGCATTTTGCCTCGATGAATCAGCTTTTTTCCCTTCCCGTGCCTGTCATACTATTAGCATGAAAATCTCTGTTTCATCCACAAACACCATAGCAATTCAACGGGTTTTAAGATATCTCTCATTCTTTTTTCCACTGAGTCGTCGCTTTTCTTTTCATGCACAAAGAAAGTAGCAAGCCGTATCAAAGATTTGACTGAATGCCATTAATCTATAAGATTTTCATGTGGCAAACACACATGGAACTGTACCATGGGTATAGTGACTGGATCCTCCATCTATTCAAACTCAACAGTAGAGGGTCGTGGGTGGGAGGATCAGATGGAGTGATTACCGACTACATATGTTGACACTTAGATATTAGAGACATGATTCTCGCCCTGGATGCACGCCCTTAAAGAATATGCCTAACAGAACGATTGTAAGTGTTTCAGCTACCATCATGATCAACTTCACAGAAATCTGTCCAGCGGTATTTGTCCTTCTGTACCTCTTCCTCTCTTACCCTAAAAAATCTTTCAGTTCCACCATTCGGTTATAACTTTAGGCACGAGTCTTTGTTGTGCGTCCGCTTTTGATCATTTTCTTGTTTTGGATTAACATTGATGTTGGTTTATATCGTGTTCATAGTGAATTGTTTTGTGTATAGCTGAATCATTATAAGAGGTGAAGTGAGTGCTAATATTGTGGTGATTTCCAATTTTGTTTCCTGAGTAAGTTTTCTCCCTCTGCTATTGGCATTGGTTGGGATTTGCGTGAAGATAGGTAGAGATAATTAGAGTAACCACATAGTTGTTATGCGTCTTTTTTCTGGTTGTGAGGATATACTAGAGCGTTTGGATAAAATGATTTCTCAAACCTCAGAGCTCCGGAGAATTTGATTAGGGGTCATTTCACGAAGATTCAATTTGATCCCTTTTCAAAGTAGCAGCCTTTGTGGTTGCCTCATAAATGTTACTGACCAAGTAAGATGCTTGTTCAGGAAGATTATCTAATTCTCAAGAAAGGATCATTTGAAAACCCTTGATTGTTTCTAGTAGATTAACATATTTACCTGGAGAACCAGTAAAGACTTCTGCTACGAAGAAAGGTTGTGATAAGAAAGTTCTATCTTTCAAGCCCTAGCTACTGTTAAATGATCTTCCCCGGATAACTCATCCAATCCGAAAATAGCTATTATATCTTTAAGTTCCTTGTAACGCTGCAAGTTCTGTTTAACCCCTTGTGCTGTTTCATAATGCTCTGCACCTATATTGTCAGTTGAGTTTTTGAGTCTTCTTTCCATGGATGAAAGCCTGTGATATAAAAGTGAACAAATTTAATGATATTTTTCTTTTTGACTTTTCCTGCCCAAACATGAAATACTAGGTAGTTATGGCGGGAAACCAGAGATTTGTTGGACATAATTAATCAGGCAATTTTTGCATACATCCATGAACTTGGGGATTGCCAATCGAAAGTCATTTGGCTGCCCGATTGATATTTCTTCCCGAAGATTTGTTTGCTAAATCAGGCAAGCATTTGCTTTATTAAATCAAAACAATAGGAAGTTAAGATTAGGCATCCTAAGGTGATCCCAAGTCCCCTCTGAAGATTCAAAATGCCATCTTTAATGCCAACACCTCATCTTTTGTTTCTCCGGTAATAGCTGATGGACATGGCATACTGCCGATTCTGGGCGTTTTAACAAAAAGGGACAACTTGAAAGAGATTAAGTCAAGAGATAACCAAGGCAAGTCTGGAAAAGACAAGATATATATCGACACGTCTAAATGATTGTAATGGCAATGAAACATGACCAATCTCTTATGCTTTTCATCCACAACATCTCGGTGGTGCACAAAAAGGCAAAATGCTTGTTGCCAGGCTTATGCATTCAAATTGTACTGAAATTCTTAATATGGCTTATGAGCGGGGATTGTGATTCGGTGGATCCTAAGGACATGCATCAAATTTCCTTTAGAAGTACTGTAACGTTCCTATTCTTATTGAATTCAGAACTAGCATGATCCATCACAGGCATAAACTGCGAGGCGTCTTCTTGCTTTGCTCAACTATCACTTTTAAGATGGTGCATAGCATATAACCGTCATGATCTGTTTCTATTGTTAACATTATTGTGCTTGTATCTTGTTTCTCCCTAAACTTTTGCATCAGTAAGAGACGCCTTGATCTACATTTGGGCTTCTCTATGTTTTTCAACAAATATTTCATGCATATACTTTTCTAAAATGACTAAAAAGGCTTACTTTCTGTATTTTGGCAGGTTGTTAGAAAGAAAATAGATCCAGGAGCCACATATATAGGGATTGAGAAGCAAGTGAAGGTTGAGAAAACATCCATATTGAAGCAAATAACAATACAGAGCCCAAAAAAAGCACCTAAAAACAGAGGGAATGATTTGAAATCAGAATCAAGTCTTCCTGCTCTTTCAGCTCCTCCAAGGAGGCAAAAAGGCACTCCAGTTGGTCTTCCCCAGAAATTAACAAGACCAGATCTAACTCTTGACAACGAAGAAAGTGTGGATGATACCTTGCTTCGGAGACCCCTAGGTCATAGCTCACCGAAGGCGTCACAAGCAGAAGACTGCTCTATATCTGATCAGAAGGAGTCCATGGAAATTTCAAAGGTTAGGTTTCAGCAGTTGTTGCAAGAGTCCTTTGATACGAATCTTGTGGATGGATCATCAGCATCATCCATCAGTAGTCCTCCAGACCTTTCATCTGGAAGTGCAGACAATAAAAAGAAATTGCGGGTAAAGATATCATCCCCTGGAAGGCCCCGTTTGATATCAGAGGAAGTTTCCAATACAGATAGGCATAGAGCACAGGACATTGGTCGTCCTAATCTTGCTGTGCCTCCCTCAAGGCAAAAAGGTTCAGCTGGTATGTTTTCCACTACATTACAAGCCGGGTCTCAGGATCTGGCCAAAATTCCTTTAGATGAAGATGTGGACGACTCAATTCTCAGAAAACCTACTTTGAGTCAACCTGAAGCAGCCACGATATCACTAGAAACTGGTTCATCATCCAATGGACCGATGGATATAGAAGTCGAGGATAAGTTGAAAGAATTCACTCCTAATCTTGCATCTTCTTCATCAAGACAGAAGGATTCAGCTGGTGTGTCATCTCAACCAAAGGTCAGGGCACCTACCACAAACTCAAGAGATGCTGCTGCTGACGATTCTGCGATTCAAAAACCTTCTTTTGATGAACCTCAACGAGACAGTATATCATCAGATACCAGCTTTTCATACAGGCTGTCAAGCAATACAACAAATGATTCTGCGTTGGACGAAGCAAACATTAATGAAGTCCAAGTTCATGTGCCAACAGATGACGATGTAGTGATCAATGAAAAGAACAAGCTTGATGAAGGTTTCAATGATTTTGTTTTACCAGTTGCCCAAACTGGAAGAGTTCCTAGTCTAGCCTCACCTCCATCAAGACAGAATAGATCTGCTGGTTTGTTTTCTACAGCACCGCAAGAAAGATCTAACACTGTAAACAACAATCTTAAAGTTGAAAATGTTGATGATTCCTTTCTTCGAAAGCCAACCCTTAATCAACCACAAGGAGCCACAGTAACATTAAACAGCAGCTCATTATATGAGCCCTCAACTAATAACACTAAGAATTCTGAATTAAAAGAAGCAAATATCAATCATGGCGAACTGTTGCAGGAGAGAACAAATATGGATGATTTTGAAATCAATAAACAGGAGTGGAAGGTAGATGAGGAAGTTCCCCATGAGTCTTTAAGATTTTCTGAAATGATCGTAGGTGAAGTTAAAGAAGGCAGCCAAAATGGACCCATTGATATGTTTGATGAAAAGTCACCCCAAATTGGTTTAGGAGAATGTGCTATTGATGGAGAGGAAATGGAGAGTTCATCTTTTGATATGAATTTACCTTCAGAAAATGAAACATCCGTCCAGATGAAGTTGATGAAACCCAAATTGCCTAACGGAGTGAATCTTCAACCGAATCAAATAGCCATTAAATCCACAAATGCAGATTTTATCCCAGATATCAAGGACGTGAAATATCAATCCATAAGCAGCCTTAATCCAGAGATTGACGCCAGGCAATCAACTTCCACAAAGGACATGGGGTTATCATTAAGTCAAGTAGACGAGTCATTTAATAGAAAGAAGTAAGTTCTCTAAGTAAATCCTTCTTTTTCTTAAGTTAAAAGAATCATGGCTATCATCACATGCTATGAAATTATGGATAAAAAAGAGCCTTTTTTTTGGTCCACTTTATAAATTTGGAACATTTGAATTTTGTTTTGATGGATCTTATGTTTTCCCTCACCTCCTTGGTTTGCATATGGAGGCATATTCTTCCTTTTGTGTCGTGATTAATGTTTGTAATAGACTTGTGGGGAAATAGTCATCCTCCAAGAGTTTGGATTAGGTAAACCTGTAATGATGCATGCCAGCATAAGAAATATGTCACAATGAGTCAAGGGTAGGGTAGTTTCCTCGATTGCCTAAATTATGCTAGTCCGTTCCATAATTTAAATCTACCTTCATGTGATACATCTCTTCCTCCTTACATTTCTTCTGCCATAGGTGGCAAAGAAGCCTAGCTTTATCAGCACATTTGTGTCTTTGCCCATTGTACTAAGAAACTTAGATGGATATTTCGATGCTCTTTGTAATGGGTCCCCTGCTGTACCAATATATGTATACTACTCAAAGAAAATTGACATTTCATAAATCAATCCAAACACTTCTATGTAGCTCCATTGGATGTACGATGTGGACTCTCATGACTAAATAGCAAGCCTTTAACAGACAGGAGATTGAGAATGGGGTGTCAAGTAATCAATTATCAATAGAAACTGGTTCTGCTTCTCTCAAACAATTGGATGAATCAACAGAATTATTACGGAAGCCATTACAACTAACAAATCCTGAGTTATCTAAGCCAAAAGAGAAGGAGATGTTAAGGCATCTAGCCAAGGTTAGAATTGTATATTTGAAAATTCTTCATTGTGATTGCTCCATCATGTTGATTGTGATTAATTTTGAAAATTTAAACAATACAGCAGGAAGGTGAGGACATAGAATGGGCTCGGGCAGATGCCCTATTGAAGTCAAAGGAACAAGTGGATGTGAAGCTGATCGGCTGTAATTCTGCTGGTTTATTTGTATGAACCTCCTTTGTAGTCTTTTGTGTGGAACTCAATTATCATGAAATAGCGTGTAATTTGGCTGGTTATTTTTGCAGGCATCCTTTGGCTGTTTGGTTGGGTTCCTCCCATCATTTGAGTTGAGTCAAAAAAGGGGCCTTATTGACTTCTCTACTTGGGCTCAACAGAAAGGTATCAATTTCAGGCATAAAGCGCAGTCAGTTGGTAGTGGTGTTACTGATGCAGAAGCTAGCCAAAATGATGCGGTTATGGAAGGAGACCTTAAAGAACTTCGTAAGATGTATAATGAAGAGATTTTGAAAATCATATCGACATTCGTTGGGGAGGTATAAGCTTTTTTCAAAATTTCTTCATTTTTGTCTCTTAATCAGATGATCATTACTGGGGATCTCCTGAAATAGGCCCTGTCCCATTATCTTACCTTCTTTAGACTCTTGAATTAGTATTCTGGGTCCGGTACCTTAGTCTTACCTTTTTGAGACTCGTGAGTTAGTGTTGTGCTGCTTGCTTACATGATATCCCAGAAAGCTAAAGTTGTTGTGAAGCAAGTGGACAAAAGCACACGAAGGCTCAAATTTTCAGAGAGAGAAGCTGATCCAGATAGTCGTGATCTGATTCAAAAGAAGGCTGAACTCATGGTCTGTACATGGAATCAATTCAGACGGAATTCATTTATACTTTTAATACAGGCATTATTTGAATAAAAGCAGGGTACATTTGTGGCATTTCTGTGACTAATAAAGAAATTATTTGAACCTGTTCACTCTTTGCAGGGCGAACTTAAATTTGGGGATGTTGTGACTTGTGAAGTAAAGAGTATCACTCCTATCGGTGTTTTTGTGGAGGTATTCGAGCATAAAATCATGTTATGCAGTGTGCACATCTGTCGAATATTTTTCGTTGGGTTGATAGCATTCATTTGTTACCCCGAATTTGCAGATGGAGGGTGTGGCAGCACTAATTCATCATTCAGAGGTGTCATGGAACAAGAACATTGATGCCTCATCTTTATTAAGCATAGGAGAGGTTTGTTGCTTCCAGTAATTTCTTTACATTGTGTGATGTGTAAATAACTGGGACCATTTCAATCTATGATGGATTCCAGATAATCAAGGCGAAGGTTTGCAGGCTGGATCGGAATCTACAGCGCATTAGTTTGTCCCTTAAACAAATGCAGGTCCAACCTGAATATTGTCATGAAAGAAAATGCAATCATTGGAAAGGCCAAAGGATTTATCATTAACTTTATTTCTTTCCATGGACAGCCAGATCCATTGACGTTAACTTTAGAGTCAGTGGTTGGGGATGCAGAAAGTGATGTCTTGCGAGATCTTGAAGTTACTGAATCCGAGGTTTGGCCTACCTAAAAGACATTGAAATTTTATATTCAATTGTAAAACTGGAATCTTGGTGGTTGGAGTGTACAATGCATTGGTGGCTCCTTACATCTGAAATATATTTAGTTGTAACTTCTCCTTGGATAGGCAGGATTTGCATTATAATCTAATGCTAGAAACTAATTATACAAGACATATCGGTTCTCTGTGTATTCATCAAACATATCTATTACCAATGTAAGGTCTTCTGGGAAATGCATCAATGATCTTGGTAGTAAGGGATCATCGATGCATTTCTTTTAAAGTTAATAGCTTTCTTGTTATTTGACATGAAATCTTCATGCAGGCAGTTGTATGGCCTGAGCTTGAAGACCTAATGAAGGAACTCAAAAAGGTAGAGCAGATATCATCAGTCTCTAAAGGACGCTGTTTACGGAGCACAGCCTTGGCTCCCACATTCCAGGTGACTAAAGATTATATGTCAAGCAAGGGCATGCCTGCCTCTTTATTCCAAACTGACACAATGGAGTAAATCTGTGTACCCTTTAGGTGTTCTTGTCGACGCCTCAAAGTGATGGATATAAACTTCTGGCACGGTTTGGAAACGAAATACAAGAGGTTATTTTATCTTCCACTATCGCTCTTTTGAAGCATAATGGTGTGGCTCTTTTTAAAATAATTAAATAAATGAGCATGCGTGATCTTTATTGACCCTTGACCGTTGAACTTTAGAGAGAGAAATATATTGCTGTTCACCCTTTGGAATGTTGATTCTACTGCCTGCTAGTCATATGGTTTTGATCCTTTTAGGTGGAAAAGCCTACCCTTTTGGAAATCGGATGGTATTTAGGCCCTTTATATGAGACATTATATGACAATGTGTATATAGTTCTCATTTGGAACACATGTTCACAATGGCTTCCTTAGAAGAGATTAGGGTCTATAACCCAAAGCAGTTGAGATTGGTGAGTATGAGAGTTGACATGAATCAAAAGTTCAAAAAAAACATTTTATCAGGTGGTGGTGAAAACGACGCTTGATCGGGAGAAAATGAAGGAATGCATTCAGTTATGTACATTTACCGGCTCCTAATGTGAGTATTGTGAATTTAAGCTTTGTTACGAGCCTGGTTATATCTACTCATGCTGCATTATCCAGATTGTTTGGACCAGTTTTACTGTTGTGTTGCTCCCTTTTTTTTTTTTTACGAGATGCAACTTCATGGGTTTTTGACATGACTTAAGTTATATATGTTTTCTTTTGTCCTTTATAATGTTATACAGCACCGAAGATTCATGCATGGGGACATCCTCTTCATCTCAAGTCATGGAAGACCTTACTTCATAGAATAGAGAAGTTCCTTTATGATATCCTCGGCGTTGCACACGATGGAGACAGCAAGCAGCCCTCAGAATAGAATTTCCAGTCTGTTCTAGCAAGTCATCTAAGATGACTTGACAGAGTGAGGGCTGAATGGAGTCGGAAAAATCCTGAGAAAAGCCTCTATCTAGATGGTTCTTTCATTCTTTCAGTCCGTTTGGAATAAAGAAAGATATTCAAGACCAGCTCATCCCCTCCCATTCACATTTCTGGGGCGATTTTAATCGAGCATGTTGCGAAAATGATGATTTATGTGCAGCCACGTTCTCGATTACTGATCAGGTGTTTTGTTTTAAGCTATAGCTGGATCTGCAAAACCAGTTAGCAAGCAAAAGCCATTGGAACTTGGTGATCAACAAATCCAATTGTGAGTTTTGATAGCTTGGAACAAGTGCATGTGAATTTGGAAACAGTGGAGATGCGAATCAATTGCGGATCCAATATCCCTGCCTCAAAAAGCTGAATTGGAAATGGAAATCGAAAGCCTTGTTGGCGCTCAAATCATTTAAAAAACCCTGTCATCGTCGCCGATTATATCTGCAAAGATCATAGTGATGGATGATGACTTTGATGATGTTGATGGTGGTGACCGTGGCAATTGCTGCGGAGTGATGATAATGACAGGTGCAGATCTTGCAACTTGGAAAGAACGTCGTCGTCTCCGGTTGAATCAGGTCTCGACAAGTCCATGGAAACAGCTCTTTGCTCCCATTACATTTGCATAGATCATATTGATGGATGATGGGCTTTGATGATGTTGATGATGGTGGTGACGGTGGCGACTTGCTGTGGTGTGATGACAACAGGTGTAGATCCTTGCAAAATATGGAAAGAACATCGTTGTCTCTGGTCGAATCAGCGCACATGTCTCGACAAGCTCATATCGAAACAGCTCTTTGCCTCTGCCTCTGCCCCCTGCCTCTTGTCTCTGTCCGATAGAAGCAACTCTCTTATCTCTCTCTCAGCCTCTAATCTGTGTCGATCGAAACGACTCTCTACCTGCTGGCCTTCGATTCGTCCGGAGCTTGGAAGCGGAGCGATCGAAGCAGGTGTCCGAGAGCGCGTAGCAGCAGCAGCGTTTCACGAATCATTCGCGCATACACACTTGTACATACGAACGCAACAGATCTGAATCAAGTCCCCTGAATGGATCATGATCATTATTGATCCATCGGCGAACATCAAAAGGCCACTGTATATCCAACATCCTCCATCGGCGAACATCAAAAGGCCACTGTATATCCAACATCCCAGGTGACTCAACACTAAACTTATCTTCTTCTTCACATGCATACATGGCATGTATGCATGTGTGTGTGCATGCATGTATGTATGTATGTATGTGGATGTGTGTGCATGCTTAGTCATCATGCATGTGGAGGAAGCATCACCATCATCATCATCATCATCATCATCATCACCATCACCATCACCATCACCATCATCATCATCACATCATTACCATCAGCATCACCATCACCATCATCATCATCATCATCATCATCATCACCATCACCATCACCATCACCATCCCCATCACCATCACCATCCCCATCACCATCACCATCACCATCACCAGCATCATCACCATCACCATCACCATCACCATTACCAGCATCATCACCATCACCATCACCATCACCATCACCAACATCATCACCACCATCATCATCATCATCACATCATCACCATGAGCATCATCATCATCACCACCATCATCATCACCACCACTACCATCATCATCATCACCACCATCGCCATCATCATCATCACCACCACCATCATCATCATCATCTTCTTGTTCATCATGATCTCTTTATCCTCCTCCGGTGCTCTGTTCCTTATGAGATCCTGCTTCTTGCTCTTTGATGACGACCATGGCGGCGTCCTCCCCGCATCAGAAGCTTTGAACCGCACTTCCCCTCCCTATCCATGGAAGACAGAAGGCTTGCAACCATCCTCTCTCACCTCTCGCCATCTCACCACCGCCATCCCTCGAGTTCTAACCGGTATTTATCTACCCATGCTCATTCTGTTGAATGCTTGCTTGCTTGCGGTGGGATGCAGGTGATGTGTCATCCCTGTCAGGAGTGTGTTCTCTCCCCTCCCCCTCCCCAACGACGCCCTAGGCCTAGGAAGATGATGAAGGGTTGTTGGGTTTTAGGATTGAAGATGAAGCCTTGGGTCTTATGAAAGAAGAAGATGAAGACTTGGGGTCTTATGAAAGAAGGAGATGCCGGCTTTGGGTTTCTTTCCTTCCTTTTGTCGATTTTGTGATGGAAGATGAAGACCTGGCTTCTATGAAGGAAGAAGATGAAGTCTTGGGCTTGTTCCCTTCGTCCTCGATTGTGTGAGATATCAGGAAGTTCTTGTTCTAGAGTGGTATGTAGAGAGGATAAGCCTGATGATATGAAGTGTTATAGCGGGGATACCTGCATAAGGGGACAATAAGGGGGGATGGGATCTTTCAAGGGGGGAATTTGGGAGGAGTGGGGGGTGGTATTTTCGAGAGGGTGCATAGAACATAATTCACCAAACATGGTAGATCACTTTCCCAATCAAAGGGATGCATTGAAAGAGCATCAATACGTTTGGACAGTCCTTGTTCTTGAAGAGAAGCATAGAAGTTCTTGATGACGAGAAGCATAGAAATTCTTAATATCATGTGAAGTACTAGTAATAATCATTGATATTGGTGAACAAGTTCTTGATGAACAACATATAGTAGACCCTCACCCAAGCATTGCCTGCATGTTAAGTACTAATGATATACTTTGATATTAGGTGTACAAGTTCTCGATGAACAACGTATAGTAGACCCTCACCCAATCATGGCATGTCTTGTGATGCGTACAAAGTATGCTACCAATGCACATGATATTCGGTATACAAATGTCTTGGTGAACCAGACATAGTAGCTCCTCACCCAAACATTCCATGTAATGCGAATGTATATGAACCATGCTCTTGATGAACAAATCATAAAAGGTTCTTACCTTGTACTGTAAATGTTTATGAAGCACGCTACTAATGCACATGGTATTAGGTACGAAGTTCGAAGAACTGATATCAACAACGATAGAAAAGACGTAATAAGCCTCAAGCTGCACAAGGTTTCATCTAATGAATGCCGAGTTGAGGAAGTAGAAGAGACAGTGCAGGCTGGTGCATGTATACAAAACGCCACTGGTGATTCTAACAACACTAATACTACTACTAAAGAAAGTGAGATTGATTCTGTAATCACTACGGAAGACAAACAAAATATAGGATCTGAATCCGCACAGCTGGATAGAGAAGGTTCAAAGAGAATTAGTGCTGTTGGTCGAAACAACACTATTGTCAGTCGAAACACTGCAATGACTGGAGAAAAGACTGCTTTTGCTGAAGATTGCATATTCTGCCTCATCATTCAAGGCCGATCTCCTGCATATAAGGTGAATGCCCATTTTAAACCACTTAATCAATTGTTGAGGAGTTGGATAATGGACTCTTTTTGCAGTGACCATGCATGTAACAATACACTACCAGGGTCATGTATAACATAGATATCGAGACTGCTGCAACTCAAATGTTGTTCATTGTGAGCCTAATGGTTCCATCTTTGGCCGAGATGTCTTAATGAGTGTACAATCACATCCTACTAGGCCTAAAATGGATCCTTTCATCATACAGATGTGTGCATGCAAAATACAGTGATGGAGTCATTTGTGTTGCTATATTATTTATTTTACCCAGAGTCTAGATTACTGTGATATGACCCTATCAATGTACATTAATGTGCATTGAGTGCTAATGTGAAGATTTAATAGTGAAGTTATTATGTAAATGGAGTTACGATCCAGTCCTTAAGGCCTCCCCTAGATATAATATTAATCTCTATTTGATGAATGTTTGTAGGGCCTGCTTGGTTTAAATTGTTTATTGACGGAGAACAGCTTTGAATTCCGTGTCAAATCAAAATGTAAATGTAAAATCTTGAGATTAATACACTAGACAAATAAACTTGGAAAACAGTCAAATAGTATTATGGGAAAATTGCAATCCCCACGTATAAGTAGGGGTTACTAAAACTATTTGCTTTCATTTTTGATGGGGCTGTTAAACTTGGAAAAATATTCTGAGATTTTCTTTTTGGCTATCAAGAGTGAGGCGAAACATCTTTGTGCAGCTGAATGTTCCATAAAGAAATTTTTGTTATATGCAGCTCTACGAAGATGAGATGTGCATTTGCATTTTGGATGTGCATCCTTTGACTGATGGGTAAGTTCATAGTTTCTCTCATATTAGCATTCTATATTGCTCTGCAGTTCGCCTTGTAAAATCCATGATATTTTAATTGCATGTTTCTATCGTTCATTTTGTATACCTAAATTAATCACACTCCAAGTATGGATGTTTAAGTACGATTTCACATATCATGATGGGCCATTCATGATTTGAGACTTCCACATCTGTTGGAGAGAAACCAATTTCTTTAGCAATGTAGGAAGAGCTAGATTATAATGGAAGGTCTTTGAGAAATAAGCATTCAAAATGTTTGTTACAGTTTTTATTTCTCTTCTATATCTTCTAATCCAGGCATTCACTCATTATCCCGAAAGCTCATTTTCGTTCACTGGAGTTGACTCCTTCTCAGGTAATGTTTTCAGCTCTTTATAGAACTGTTGGTTTGCTAATTTATGTAGCTTAGCTACAATAGATGAAAGCTTCAATGGAGCTATGACTTTTCATAAAGAGGAAAAATTCTTTCTTTCTGTATTGCACCTTCTCGCCTTCTTTAGCTATCTTACATATACTTTTAGTGTTATCTAACATATATATTTAGTTTTGGCTCTCTCAATAGGGCTCAAAATTGCCAATCAATTTTCCTTCAATTTTCCTAGCTGGATCAGGAGTAATTCATAAGAGGGTTTACCAGGTTTTGAAATCAGGGTTGAGATGATTGCTAAAAGAGATTTTGTTACTTCAAATTTGTTGGAAATCATTAAGTCTATTTCCTTTAGAGTAACTTTAGTGGTGATCATACAATCAACTCACCATTTTACTTAACCTTAATAGAGAAATTTTGTGAAGTTCCATCAGCCACATAAAAATACGACATTGGCTATGCCCATGTTCTTTGCATCATCATACATGCATTGATATACTGGACAAAGATGGCAGTTTCTTTTGATGTAATTGAAGGAAATTATCAGGCCTCGTAAATGTTTGAGCGAAAAGTAAAAGAAGATTGAATGATGTTTTGTGATGATATGCCAAAATGAACTGCAGCATCATTAATGGTGACAAGGTTGGGATGAGTGGTCACACATGTGAAACCGCTTGTTTTGTGAACATCATTGTAGTCATTAAAAGTTGGAAGACATTTGGTAACAACTTTGTAACTATTCATCTATATTTAGATCACAGCTTCCCTTTTCTATGATTTTTATATCTTGAAGCCTGAGAGCATATTTGTATACTTTATCAATATTCTGGCTTCTAGTACTACTATGCATTCTCTTCTATTATGCAAACATCTATTATGCAAACATTCTCTCAACCGATGCATAGACAAAAATAAGATTAGTCAAGGAAAACTATTCGTTCCGCATTTTTAGCTTTTCTGAAAGAAAGTATTGAAAAGAATCGAGTGGTGCACCGTTTTAAAGTTGAATGTTTAAATCCATGTGATTTTTGTAGATTCAGATACTCATAGGAGAATATTTCAGAAATATACAGATTATGATAAAGTTCCATTTTCATCCATCTTCGTGAATGCAACAAGTGTTTTATTACAATCTGATGTTTATTATATTCTTGTTTGTTTAGTAACATGAGCATTTGTAGAAGAGAAGAAAAACTGAATGTAATGTAGGTAGCTGCAGCCATGTGTGCAGTAGTACCATTTTTAAGCATGGCGATAATGCAAGCTACAAACAGTGGTATTTCTCTATTCTTTTATTCTCTCACTAGTAATTGAGGAATCTCCAGTTTCTGAAAGGATCTTGTTAGAAAGCTGCCTGAATATATACACATATGTGGGAACTTTTTTGCCAGACTCATTTAACCTGATTGTGAATAGTGGCAAAGCTGCGGGACAAGTGGTGTTTCATGTAAGCCATTTCATTCCTCTGTCTTATAGTTTCTGGTATTTGTAAGGCATCTGAATCTTTGTATTCAAAATGCATTTACATTTGGTCTACTGACACGATCTGTTGTTCTGTTCTCTCAGACTCATTTCCATATTATTCCAAGAAAACCAGGAGATAATTTATGGAGGTCAGAGGTATTCTTTTATATCTATCTCTTCCATGATAATTGTGGTAGTAGAAAAACATGCACAGATTAATGGAACAATCGACTTGGCATTTATTTCTAAGAGGAATCGATTTTGCTATGTCTCACCATTTAGCTGGCAGTTATATGGCCCAAAGTGCCCAAACCTTGAGTTAATGTGGATCTTAATTACAAAATAGTCATAGATAGTTAAGAATCTTTGTACAGCGGAAAATCGGTATGTTAGGAAGTATGAGATTATGGCTACAAAGATGCAAGATGGGAACTAGATTTGAAACGCTGCACTCAAATAATTCTGTCCGTTTTTAATTATGTTCGCACCCAAAGCTTCCATAGGATACACATTAGGTGCAAGAATTCCCTATTTCGGATGCACCAATAATGTACGCAGCTATTTCAGATCCACATTCATAGCATGTGCACTATGTTTCTCTTTGCATGTGCATTCCTGGCCCCCAGAGATGGAAAAGCCTCCATTTCTGAAGTCGTCATGACATCCAAATCGGCATAAAAAACTGATTTGTCGAGAACATGTGGTTCGTTGATCTCATTTGCCCATGGTTCTCTATGTACAGAGTGTTTGCAGGCCGATGTTGTGCGTAGGCCAAGAGACTTCCCAGCTCGTTCGGCAAATCCGCCGCAACTTGT
>JBBBWG010014212.1:0-17989 GCA_037176905.1 Azolla pinnata
TTGGAACCAGATTTTCGGGAGTGCCAGTAAAATAGCAGTGACTAGTGCTCGCTTTTATCGCGCGTGATTCGAATGGATTTCCCAACTGGTAGATCCGTACGACGGAGGCGTTCTAGTGTTTGGGTGAATGTTCAGAACACGCCGGGATTTGTGGAATGAATCTTAAATTTTAGCGACGATTAAGGTCCTTGATTAGGGCCTATTAGCTCAGTTGGTTAGAGCGTCGTGCTAATAACGCGAAGGTCGTAGGTTCGAGACCTACATGGGCCACCGGCGGCGGTTGGGAGAGGGTGTCATTGTTCCTTTCGAGAGTCGGGACGAGGTTGGGTCACGTACCCAGTTGTCAAGCTTGTGCGCAGAGTTCGTCGACCGTAGGTTGGTCTTTGAAGCTTCCTGTATATGCTTATTTCCCGCGACACCAAAATTAACGGTGTCTCTAACAAACACATATAAATGCTTAATGCATGAATGCCCACCACGTTCCTTTCATAAAACCCTTTACGTGGTCACAAACGTCCTGAAGGTTCCACGCTCCACAGCTTCGATTTTGTACGAACGATAGGAAGCTGCTTGAGCATGGTGATTGCAAGCCTCGTTATAATACTCGTGGGCAGGTCATATAGACCGTCCAAAAATGCTCGGATTTGAAATTCGCAAACCCCATTACTTGTGAAAGGAGCCGTTGTCAATGCTCTGGATCCGACCTGCCGGATTCGAACCAGCGACCTAAGGATCGCGATGCACGTACTACAGTCCTCCGCTCTACCAACTGAGCTAAGGTCGGCAAGTCCCGTCGTTTTGCGAGAACGCAAAACCTTATGGAAAATGGAACAAGGCAAGAGCGCGTCGCGAATTTCACGGAGTGATCTTCACGAACAAATTTTGGCACCGCAAAAGCGTGTGGAGTACATGAACTACCGAGTGTGCCGAAAAGTTTCGAAAACCTGCACGTCTCCATTATGCGAAGACTCTTAAAGAATGTCAAGTGTGACATCACGTAGTTTAGAGATCGACGCATTTCCCTACGTCGGCAACATGCTAGGGATTTAGCGGCGGCCGTACTCTAGAGATGTATCCATGCTCAACGCGTTCCTTAAAAAACCTCGTGAAAAACGATAAAGATGACAGGCTCAACATCTTCGTTTTGCAAAGGATAAGGAGCTGGATCGCGGTGCTCCTTTCGAAAACAACTTTCGCGGCGCATCATATTGCCAACGGATTTCTCATAGCGTGGATCCGTAAGGCGGCGACTTTCTCTTTCGGTGAAATCCCATGACAGACCGTGTAACGTCGCACGGCTCTTCAGAGCAAAGTTAATTTTCGAATTTCAACGAGAATTAAAATTCTTGTCTTGAGGCCGACGGGCTGAGTACCGACGCTAGTGTCGCAAGTTGGAGACTTACGTGGCCCTCTAACGACAAAACAAACAGTGCTTAGCACGTCGATACCCGGCGCGTTCCTTCCAAAAAGGTTCTCGGTACGCTGAAAGATTAAACATTTCTTGATACATCGCGCACTGCTTTCAGATTATTTGTTTGCCAACAGCATGAAGGGTTGGAGATTCAGGACCCCAATCCGTGTATCTATGTCGTAAGCGCCGGCGGAGCTCTACGATAGGCTAAATTGCGTTGAGACACATTATTGGAACCAGATTTTCGGGAGTGCCAGTAAAATAGCAGTGACTAGTGCTCGCTTTTATCGCGCGTGATTCGAATGCATTTCCCAACTGGTAGATCCGTACGACGGAGGCGTTCTAGTGTTTGGGTGAATGTTCACAACACGTCGGGATTTGTGGAATGAATATTAAATTTTAGCAAGAATTAAGCTTCTTGATTGAGGCTTATTAGCTCAATTAGTTAGAGCGTTGTGCTAATAACGCTAAGGTCTCTCTCGTAAGTTCGAGACCTACATGGGCCACTAGCTGTGGTTGGGAGAGAGTGTTCTTGTTCCTTTCAGGAGTCGGACCTTGGTCACCTAGTTGTCAAGCTTCTGCGAAGAGTTCGTCGACCATAGATTGTTCTTTGAATCTTTCTATGTGCTTATTTCCACGAAAGCAAAATTAATGGTGGAATTCGGGTTTCTAACAAACACATAGAAATGCTTAATGCATGAAGGCCCACCACGTTCCTTTCATAAAACCCTTAATGCATGAAGGCCTTGACGTGCTCACGAACGTTGTCGTGTGTCTCTTCACACACGATATGAAATATAATAAATTTATGTTAGTCTAGAACTTTAGGTGCGAGGAGATTAAGGTCCGTAAGAGCTTCCAAACGTAACTTATGGCATGTTAATCGGACAAGTGGGGTTAAAGTTACGTGAAAAATCGAGATAGAAGACTTGGTGAGGCAGAAAAGTGAAATGTCCCACATGAACAAGTGCACTTCAGACGCAGCAATATATAAACTAACCTTTAAATTTATTATTCATTTGCGTTTTTCGGGGTGCTCTATAACATGTTGTGCGGGCTACATCACTTTCGTAGAATCCACGATTTGCACTTTTGCGGGTACGAGTTCGGAGTGCGGACCGTATTCGGAGGCCTGTGACCGTATTCGGAGGAGTTTAGACCGTATTCAGAGGAGTGCAACCGTATTAGGAGGAGTGCGAAACCGAATTCGGAGGACCGTATTTGGAGGAGTGCGACCGTATTCGAAGTCGGAAATCCGTGGGCCAAAAACGTAATTTTGTAAATCCGTGGATCGACGGTGTCCTGAAGATTTGGGTGTGAACGAATGCTAAATAATTTGAAAAGAACGCAAGGGTTTGGTGGATAAAACTATTGCTTTAAAAAAGCATAGGTCATGAGGTCGATTCATATGTTTGGCTTTTTTTTTCCTATTTTTATCTCTACTTTTTTCTCCTTACTACTTTTTCCTTGCTTTATTTTCCTACTTTTTTCCTCCTGTGTTTTTTTGGACGGGCGACCCACTCCACAACCTATACAAGGGGTGGCGTACATGCGAGGAGGGGGTTAGGCTCGAATAGTATATGCCCTAATAGAATACAAAACCCTAACATCCGAAACCCTAATTTCTTAATCTTAGCTTTGTAAGCCAAATCTGCTAAACTCGAAACCCTAATTTCTTAATCTCAGCTTTGTAAGCCAAATCTTTGGAATTCGAAACACTAATCTCATACTTTCACCATACCCAATCCTTTCTAATTTCGATTTCGGAATCGATTGTAATTTCTTTTCTATAATATAGAAACTATTTGAAATTTATGTATTCAAGCTAAATTATCAGTCTTCACATCCCGGTATTTGGAATCCTCTGGTCGGAGGCCCCGGGGTCCTGCCTCGACGTTCCCGTACCCTTGTCGTAATTTCGCGAGAACGTACTGAAGGTTCCACGCTCCACAACTTCAATTTTGCTGCTCCAAAAATGTTGGGATTTGAAATGCCAAAACCCCATTACTTGTCAAACTATTAGCAATGTTATGGATCCAACACGCCGGATTTGAACCAGCGATACACTTACTGTAGTCCTCTGCTCTACCAACTAAGCTATGGTCGACAAGTCTTGAGATCTTTTCTTATGTGTAGGCCTCTTTTAACTGAAAGGAAATAAGTAATTGAAAAAAAGAAAAATGTGTATTGACGTATCGTTTCACAAAACTCCTAGAATATCATTTTTTTCGTGGTTAACGGACACATGGTGTATTCTAATCTTATGGGTTACCAAACCATTTCACATGTGATCGAGGACCTCAATTTGATTGTAATTTCCTTCAAACATTTGACACATTAATAAACTTGCCTCGACCATATTATCCGCAAACCAAACGTGCATACAGAATTCTGTTTAAATTCCGAAGGACTATTTTGTATTTTTCTAAGCTTCATTTACATATTTATTGTCTATAATCGATTTTGTTGCCTCTTACAAGGAATTTTCGTGTAGTAAGTGCTAGAAAATCAAGTTCTTATGCATCATGCTATGGCATATACAAAAAACAAGGTTCAAGATGGTGTTTTTTTTTCGAAGCATTATAGGAACCAATTGAAGAAACAATTCAACGGATATAGAGGGAGGCCTGCCACACATTTACAAGCTCAATAGGAGGAAATACCCTGTAATTCGGATATAGGTGCCCTTGGGAAATTGACCTTTATCAAAGAATGAGAGAGGATCTTCTCTAATTCTTTGAGAAAGGCCAAGGGTATTTGAATTTGAAACGTATTTTTCCAGATAGGTGTAATTGGCAAGGGCAACCTTAACAATTCAATAAATTTTCTAAGTTGGGGGCAAATGAAAATGGTAACTGTAAAGGAATTTGTATCGAATTGTTGTCAAGACCCTACAACGAAAACACAAGAGATATATCATAGAAAAGAAGCTCTATTGTACTATAATGACAAGTACAAGAGGGATTATATGATGGGGCTCAAGACTAATGGTGAACCGAGATGGATCCACCATTGAGGGATGTATTCTCATATAGGCTTAGTCCACGAAGAGTATGTAACGCATGAATGTCAAGTGTCATATTGACATCATGCATACATAGGATATGAGTATACAGATTGTATTCTATATCATATTCAGACAATGGTTCAAGAGTTTGGTTTTACCTTGTTCTCAAAGGTCAAAGGTCAAAGGTCAAAGGTCATGAGTTTGAACTTTTGTTTATTCTTGTGTGATGATAGCTAATCATCACATCACCTCCTCTTTTAATGACGAACTTGGTTTGGTAAATACATGGTTTGTTAGGATATCGGTCATGAAACACTTGTACTTTATCCATTAGAAGATGGTTGGCTTCCAAGATCGTTCACTCGGAGAATACCCAACCCAATCAACAAGATAATAAAACTTCCTTCGAAAAAACTTAGAATCAAGAATTTCAGCCACTTCATAATTTGGGTGGTCATCAATAGTAATAGGAGGAGGAGGAGGAGAAACAACACAGTTAGGAATTGTAGAAGGGGTATATGGTTCAAGAAGAGAGACATGAAAGATTGGATGTATGTGAAGAGTTGATGGCAAAGTAAGGCGGTATGCGATCTCACCAATCTTTGTTGAAATAGAAAAGAGATCAAGACATTGGTAATCAAGTTTTTCCCATGGTCTTGAAGTACGGACATATTGTTGGATGAGCCAAACTTGATCACCGACTTCAAAGGAAGGTGGACCAGAGCGATGATGATCAGCAACAACTTTTTGTTGTTCTTGTGCTTGACTAAGATGGTGTAGAAGTTCAGAATGGATTTTCTTGTAGTTGTTCAATCCGAGCATCCGCAATGGGACTTTTGACGAAGGGGTAGGAACAAGAAAATTCCAACGAGGATGATAGCCTATTAACGCATAAAATGGAGAGAACCCTGTAGAAGTATGGACAAAGTTATTGTACGCAAACTCTGCAAGTGATAATCGCGTGAATCAATCACCTTGTTGATAATTGATAAAACACCAAAGATATTGTTCAAATGTTTGAATGATATTCTCCTACTGACCATCCATTTGAGGATGATGAGCTAAAGATAGTGAACAGGCGACCTTTAGAAGCTCAAAGAGTCGTTTCTAGAATTTTGTAATGAATTGTGGACCTTGATCACTAATGATTTGTTATGGGAGCCCATGATGGCGAAAAACTTCTTGAAGGAGGAGTCGAGCACTATCCTCACTTGTAAACTCCATTTTGCAAGCTAAGAAATGAGTTATCTTAGTGAAACGATCAACGACAACAAGAATAGCATCATAACCTGAAGATGGTAGTAGGTCAATAATAAAATCCACGCTGATGGATTGCCATGGTGCATTAGGAATTGACAAAGGTAGTAGTTTTCCATAAGAAAGATGACATGGAGGTTTGGACCGAGTCACAACTTCTAATGAAGTTGTGTACATCTTTGCAAATCTGTGGCCACCAATAAGTACGGGTGATGAGCTTCATAGTTTTGGAGATACCAAAATGACCCGCAAGACGACTATCATGACAAGTTTTAAGTACTTGTAATCGTGTTGCGCCATTAGGGATATACAGTAGGCCACCATGATATAACAAACCATAATTAATATGAAATTCTATATTGTCTACTGCATGTCGGGAGGAGGGTGAAGCTGGAGCCGAAGTTGGTACACAATTTATTCGATTAACGATATCTTGTCCCATGGAATCAGCTAGTAGCGAATAACAGACTTTCTCAATCAGTTATGAGTCAACAAGAGCTTGGAAAATGGTGGTTGAAACTAGGTGGCGAAGACGATTTGGACCCAAGAGCACTTGTTTCTGATTGTCATATTCCGGTGTCGTAGTGCACACAGTACACTCCTTCAAAATCGTGAAAACATGAGGATAGATGTCATACCAATAATTTAGCATTATACGTGCATAGGCCAAGATTCGAACCCTATACCTCCACATTATTGAATCGAGAGCTTTCAAGTACACTAACATCTCATGAGTGAAACTAAATGCATCCACATACAATAGAAGCCTTTCATGAGCATTTCATACAAGAGAAACATGCATGCACGACTAGAGTGCATACACACATTCACAAATAGTCTACATGCACAATTAGCCTACGCACAATTAGCCTACATGCAGAAATAGTCTACATACACATATAGGCTACATACACGAATAGCCTAAAGGCACAAATAGCATGCATACAATACGTTTATAGGGTCACTACAACTATATAAACAGGGGAGCGGAAGCCTTGAGGGGAGCCCCTGGGAACTCTGTATCATCCCATCTTCACAGAATTCATCAATTCACAAGTTCAACAATTAGATCATTATTCTTTCTGAAGAAATTCTTCAAGTTAAAGCATCCCAGAAATTGTTCTTGCTTCCTTCCTTTCCAATCCCTTCATCTCCTCCTCAAAGACCCCGGTGGTCATCACCCAACTCGCGCAAAGATCCGGCGCTGTACGGCACGACACCGGATCTCCACCTTTGAGAATAAAGTAAGATTGTTGCAAGAGAGCATTAGATTGCCCTTGTAGGGAACTCAATGATGAAGTTGAACCGACTTGGGAAAACAGACCAACGTGATTGGCGTTGATTTAGAACATGTGTTTCGTGGAGATATTGAAGATTTTTGTGGTTAGTAAAAGTGTTATAGTATGTTGTGCACCTTCTAAAAACTGACGCCACTCCTTCAAAAGAATTGATAATCATTCAGAGTTCCTTGTCATGAATCTCATAATTTATTTTTGCGACAACAAATTTTCTTGAACTGAGAGCAATAGGATGAAATTCTCTTAAAAGAGTTGAAGTAAAAGCTCTCTTAAAAGCAATAAAAGCTTGGTTTGCCAAACTAGTCCACACAAACACACGATCCTTTTTAGTGATTTCCGTGAGAGGAAGAGCCACCTTAGAGTAGTGTTCAATAAAACGTCGGTATAAATTTTCAAACCCAAGAAAACGTTGAACATCTTTGACATTCGTAAGTTGCGTCCATTCAACAACTGTCTTTGCTTTGGATGGATCCATGGAGATGCTTGTTGGAGAAATAACATAGCCCAAAAATTCCACAATGTCTTAGTGGAATGAACACTTCTCCACCTTAGTATACTACGTAGCTTTTCTAAGACTTGTCGCACATGAATATGATGTTTTTCAAGTGTTTTGGAAAATACCAAGATATAATGAAGATATATAATTACAAAAATATCTAGAAACTCACGAAAAACATCATTGACCAGATGTTAGAACACAACAAGAGCATTTGTTAATCCAAAGGGCATGAAACAGACTCAAAGTGGCCGTAACGAGTCTGAAATGCGGTCTTACACTCATCCCTTGGACGAATCCTTATTAAATTATAATCCCCTCTTAAATGTAGCTTTCTAGAGTACACTAGAGCACCACCCAATCGATCAAGAAGCTCAGAAACTAAGGGCGGTGGATATTTATTGGGAATAGTAATTTTATTAGGGCCACGATAGTCAACCACCAATCTAAGGCAACAATCTTTCTTTGAGACAAAGGAAATAGGAGCACTTGCTGGGGATTTAGAATGCTTGATAAAGCCATTAGCAAGATTTTCATCGATGTAAATTGTCAAAGCCTTTAATTCAACTGGGGTTAAACTATAAATTGGGCCAAATGGTGGCTTCTTGCCCTCTTTCAATTTGATTGTGCAATCATAGGACCGATGTTGGGGTAGTATTGTGGCTTTTCCCTTGTCAAAGACATCAAGGTAGTCATGATATCCCGAGGGAATCAAGGACAAAGAAGTTGATGTTATAGTACTACAAATATGAGGTCAAATTGAAATTGCAAATGAAGTACCTGAACTTTTACCTGAACTTGAATAGAAGAAAACATTGGTGATGTTTCACAAAAAGATGACTTCAGTTCATGATGCATAAAACTCTTTGGAGTTGGTCGTGGTTGCACAGTATGCGTCTTCCAGTTGATATGTGGGTTATGTAACTCAAGCCACGAAAGACCTAGGATAATGGGATTGGTTGGCGACTTCATGATATTAAAAAAGATCTTAGGGACCAAATAATGCAATACAATCTTACCACACCAAAAAAGTCCTAGAGAAATTTCAATAGGAATTGTCGTTGAGATGATTGGACCTGATAGGACTTCTTGACCATTCACCATTGTTACTGATGTTGGTGCAACCTGAATGAGAGGAATCTAATGTCGTAAAAAGAAAAATCTTTATCCATGATGTTGGAGTTTGCTCCGAAATCTATAAATGCATTTGAAACAAATGATTCTAGAGATGTTTGAACCTCAACATATACAATAAAACATCGTGAAACATGATAATGTGGAATGGAGCCTATTGAAGATGGACCTAGCCTAATGGCTCCTATGTGGACTAATGTTCCTAGTTTCTCAACTCTAGTAATGAATCATTATTTTCGACCACTTGATTAGTGGTAATCTGAGCTTGTGGATGATTCGAGCAGTTGCGCACCATATGATTTGGTGATGCACAATAAGCAAAGATTTGCTCATCGTCGATGATCCTTCTCAACATCTGATAGAGGACCACATTGTCTAGATGGTCAAATCTCCATAGGAATAGCACTATCAGTTGGCATGTTTGGAGTTGAAACTTGTTGTGGGGTATGTGTTGGAATTCATCAAGCATTGAAGGTTTTGGAAAATTAAGTAGCATATCCTTGATTTCATTCGATAAACCGACGAAATTGCTCCATCAAAGCTGGATAATTCCATGTTAGATCAGAAGCATAGCGACAAATTTCAAAAATATAAGAAACTACCGGACGATTGCCTTGTCAAAGCATCGTTAACTTGTTGGTTGCAACACACTCATGATTTGGGTCGTCAAAACAGGCCCTAAATGCTTCTTCAAAACTCTCATAATCTTCAAGAATTTCATTATCATGTTCAGCAAAGGGTATATACCAAAGTAATGCATCTCCTATGAGTAATGACCCAATTAAACTAATCTTCGTACGATCCGAAGAATACTGATGTGGATGCATGGTGAAAACAATATTGATCTAAAGTAGAAAACCATGACATGTAGACCTCGTGCTATCGAACGGTGATGGAAGCCGGACCTTGGGTTCGAACGATGATGGTGGAGCTTGTTGATTAAGGTGTGTTTGAAGAGCTTGATTCTCCAATGCAAGTCGTTGAAACTGTTGTAGTAAATCCTCGTACACCAGTGTCGGGTCTGACGCCATGGTTAACCAAGAAGAAGAGATTTTTATTTTATTTTAAAGAGACTGAGAGAGAGATATGGAAACAATATTTTTTATCTCGGTTCAAACTATTAAACTTTTGTTTATTCTTGTGTGATGATAGCTAATCATCATAATTGTTGGCTTAAGTCCTTCAACTAGTTTTGGATAATTTTGAGAATGTTTGGTGGAATTGAAGGTGAAGATCCTTTATCGGTGAAACACCCATTGCATTATATTCTCAACCTTATATATAGGAAAAATATCCCCACAAGTTCGATGTTAAAACGCTCTTTATATATAGAGTTGGTGATCGAGCATGAAAGTATTTGTCACTATTGCATTACTCATTCTATCTAGCTAGCCCTTGATCTTATGAATAGCCATTTAGGAGGTTTGAATTCCCATGTTGGCTTCAATCTTGTGAAGTTTGAGCCTCTCAATTCCCAACCAAGCCAGCTCCCATCTACCAACAAGAGCGATTCCTGCAGTCTTGTAACTTGCAATGCCTCCTGCGGTCGAAATTTTCTGTCCACACCTTTAAAACTCGTGGGGGCGAAGATTTGTTTTCGCAATTGGTGCTATGCGTTAATAATATCTAACAAAAACCCGATTCCCCCGCGAAAGTATCCTTCCATCTTTCCATGCTAACAGAACATGTAAGTTTTTCTCGTGGAAGTTTAGTCGTCCAACGTATTGGTTTAGGCAGGCTAACTAATTAATTATGGAGATAATTGCAGAGTCTTAAGTCTCATTACTTAGATATCGTAATTAGCCACAATCTTGAGCCTAATAAGAAGTTCCACGAACTAATCCAAGAGGCGCGCGCCCCATTCATCTTTCTCAAATCAGTCTCGAGGGCTCTGTTCTCTCTCTCTCGCAAGGGAGAGCAGAGCAGCGCAGCGCAGGGCAGAGAAGTCGCGCTACGCCATGGCCGCATCAATGATACCCCATGATCCCTTCCACGTACCGCCTCTTTTTCTCTTCAGTGTTTTTTGGGTTTCTTGCATTAGCGCTATTTCCATTTTGTTGTTATATCTCGGTGGATTGGAAGCAGCATGTGCCTGTCTTTTGTCCTGAACCCGTGGTCCGGAAATGTTGTTCTTTCATGTATGAACCTGGGCAGCAGCACTCTCATTGGAGCATGTATTGGGGATCGGGCGTGGGTATCATCTAGCTGCAGCTCGGCCCCATCGTTCCGCACCCCTCGTGGCGCACGTCATCAATCCCCAATTGCGATATTCTTGGTGGGAACCAATCTCCACCCATTCTACGCTCAAAGCTTGCGAGAAGGGTCGTGAACGTAGCTGGTATGCCCCTGAAATGTATTGATGCTTTATGATTTCTATTTTCATCTTTTGTTGGCATTCATCAGTACCTCGTTGTGTGCTTGTATTTGATGCACTCAATATGCGAGAAAATCCTGCCTCATTAAGAAAGAGGCTGCTGGTGCATTGATTTTGGAATTCATGAAACGGATGAATAAAATACATTAAGAAAGAACCAATCCCATTCCGTTCATGGGTCGCAACACTGCCATCATGGCACTGACAAAACCTGTCGTTAGAACATAAGCGTCGGGAACCCGCAAATTGGTTGGGGGATAGGAATAGACCGGTAATTATGTAGCACTCATAGCAAGTTCCGAGTCTCATGGTCATTAGTGTGCGCAGGGGCTGGTCAGGGTTTCTGCAATTTATGAGATACACTTATTTTCTCTACCATGTGTGGTTAGAGGTGATCATCTTTCCTCTTGCTCATTAGCAACACACCGATCAGCAAGCTCAGCTGGCTCATTGAAATGGAGAATGTGACAGTTGGAAATGTGTATATGCATTAGATACTACAGTTATGTTGAAATCAAGAGAGGAAGTGGACCATCATGTCAAGTTTTAAAATACATTCATATTGCAGGTACATGGTGGAAGCCTTGAGCTTATGATGAACTGATGGAGGACAAAGAGAACATAGATCCTATACAGCTAGCTGTCTCCCAAGTCACTGAGCTCCCTTCTCCTGCGGCACCCATAAGCAATAACAACATTGATCTACCAGCCCTTGCCACCTTGATTACGATATTGAAGGCTGACAACGTAGATCCGCAACTTGGCGTTACAGTCAAGCCTACACTGATATCTTCGTGTGATGTGCTCGATCATCCTGCATTCAATCAATTAAATGGTCACGTGAATGCAACCTCGTGTGGGGATTCGGTACAAGATTCAGCATTGGACATGCATGGCAAGCCTGCTTCCAAATCCAAGACTGGCAACTGGAAAGCTTGCTTTCTCATCTTCGGTAAAAACAACTTAGTCTAATGTTTTTAGAGTTTGCCGCATTATCATAACAACATGACTGCTGTTCCGATCTACCAACATTATCAATAATTTCTAGTACCAAGTATGCGACATAAAAATATTACATTATCCTACAAACACAATTACTGCGCTTCTACAAAAACAATTACTGCGCTTTTACGAAAACAATTACAGCCCTCTTTCCAGTGTCTCTCAATACATCATTTACACATTTCTGTTCTCCATGATTGTGCTTATGCTATTTTACAGTATCCTACAAACACAATTACTGCGTTTCTACTCTTTTCAGTGTCTCTCAATACATCATTTACACATTTCTGTTCTCCATAATTGTGCTTATGCTATTCGATTTACTAATGCAAAGCACCACCATTTGATATTGTACCAGATTGTAATTTCTTGCAGGGTGTGAAGTTAGCGAGAGAATGGCATTCTATGCCATCTCCTCAAATTTGGCAATTTACTTGTCGAGAGAGTTGCACGAAGGAATAGCCGAATCAGCAAAGAATGTGAACAACTGGACTGGCACTACCTTTCTTACCCCACTCATTGGAGCCTTCTTGGCTGATACATTTCTAGGTCGCTACTGGACGCTTGCAATTTTCCTTTGTGGATATTTACTGGTAAGCTAACAGGATTCAATTTTATTGCTCACGAATAAGAAGTTACTATTATGAACAATCAAAGAGCATGGATTGATTGATACTTGTGGGCACACAAATAGTACACTATTTTGGTAGGTCAGTGACTTGGATGAATGTAACTTGATATTCATATTAAATTTGATTCCTATGTTTTGGATGCAGTCGCTTGTTTTCGTCACCATGGCAGTTTCGCTTCCCTCATTAAAGCCTCCTCCCTGCAAAAAACTTGGTGATAACTCGATTTTCTGCCCAGCTGCATCGAGGTCACAAGTTGGGTTCTTTTACTTTGCACTCTATTTAATGGCATTGGGAGCAGGGGGCATCAAATCCAATGTCTCTTCTTTTGCTGGCGACCAATTTGATGAGATGGATGTTGTGGAGAGCCGGAGGAAGATCTCCTTCTTAAATTGGTGGTTGGTGAGCATTAGTTTCGGGACCATGTTATCAGTGAGCTTGTTGGTGTATGTGGAGGAGAACATTGGGTGGTCATGGGGGTATGCAGCCGCAACAGTTGTGACAGGAATTGGGGCACTTCTCTTCTTCGCAGGCACTCCTTCGTACCGACATCAAAAGCCTGCAGGGAGCCCACTAACGCGAGTTGCACAGGTTATCGTTGCTGCAGCTTGCAAATGGCAAGCAGTTTTCCCTGCTGTTGCAGCAGCAGGACACCTGGATATCAGCTCCAATAATTATCGGCTCTATGAACCTGAGGGGGTGTTATTTCCTCATAAATCTAGGCTTCCACATACTGATGAGTTTGCGTAAGTGCCACTTCCGTGATCTCTCTGGTGGAGCTCAGTTTCTGAATTCTTAATAGGAATAAATACATGAGAATCTTGTTCTAGTATGCCAAAACCAACAGCATATTGCTCACATGAATTTCTTTGGTGAACATTCACCGTTCTGTGGCTGCCAGTCAAAAGCGAGGTTTTTCACATTTGTCATCTTGTGCATTATTCTGCGAAGAGTTGCTCTGGGAAAGGCTTGTGTAACATAATGATCGGCTGCAACCAGTTTTTAGCATTTAAAAGACCATTGGGAATTCTCGCTATGTACATCATGCAGGTTTTTGGACAGAGCAGCCTTGATTGTGCCAAGTGACAAGTTACAGCAGCTTGATGATCTTGGTATGCCATTGAAGCCAAACCCATGGAGGCTGTGCCCGGTGACACATGTAGAGGAAGTAAAGCTGCTCATGAGGATGTTGCCCATATGGGTGACGAATCTTGTATTCTCGGCAGTGTTTGCGCAAGTGGGCACCTTGTTTTTGAACCAAGGGACAACAATGGATCGAAGAATGATGGGCTCCAGCTTCGAGATCCCAGCTGCATGTTTCCCTTTCTTCATCACACTCACGATCTGCATCTTACTCCCACTCTACGACAAGTACTTTGTTGCGTTTGTAAGGCGGATGTCAGGAAATGAGAGGGGCCTCACTATCTTGCAGAGGATCGGTGTGGGGCAAGTTATCTCCACGATGTCCATTGCAGTGGCAGCCATGGTAGAGATGATGAGGTTGAGGATAGCAAGGGACCAAGGGCTTCTTGATCAACCCATGGCAAGCTCTACCTCTTCAAGCTACAGTACTACTACCGTCCCCATCTCCATCTTCTGGCTCCTCCCACAGTACATCCTCACAGGCGTATGCGAGGTCTTCATCTCTGTTGGCCAACTCGAATTCTTCTATGATCAAGCACCTGATTCTATGAGGAGCGTTGGTGCAGCTCTCTATCTCAGCACCATATCCATTGGCAGCTTCATCAGTGGCCTCCTTGTCACAGTTGTGAGCCAAGTCACTAAAGGCTGTGATGGGAGTGAAGGCTGGATCGGGAACAATCTCAATAGAAGCCATCTTGACTACTTCTACTGGCTTCTCACAGGAATCAGCGCTGTCAACTGCCTTATCTACGTGCTGTGTGCAAAGCGTTACACATACAAGAGTGTGTACAACTCGAACACCAGCTTGAGAAGCTCATCATCATCATCATCATCATCATTGTCGCCATCGTCATCGTCATCGTCATCATCATCCTCAATGAGTTCGGTGTCTAGTTATTCCACTGAAGATCAAGCCGACAAGGCCAGTTGCATCATCACTTGTGACACCCCTTTTACATCGAACATCAAAGCTAGCCTCGGTTACCAGGAACTCATCAGCCTGTCATCGGATGATCAACAATGTGTGTGAATTAGTACATCACATGCTGTACAATGTCAGTGCTACTACAAAGTCATTGTGAATATAGAAGATGCTGACTGGAAGGGACTGCAAGCTATCATTCTACAAGATTTCCAGCTTATTTGGTATAAAACAAGGTGCGCACATCATTCTTACTGTATCCTCTATAAATATCTGCTTGTGTGTACATGCAATGTGCATAGCATTACATCGTTCAATTATTGTTATATAGAAAAATGAATGAATCGCATCTCCAATTAAACAATCTTCACTCATTTTTGTGCTTCATGAATTGCTTTCCTCAAAGTTCGTTAGGGTTATTGGTCTTTAAGTCAAGTCACTACTTTATATACAAATTTACCTTAGGAAAGTATTAGAAAGCAAAGCACATATTAAACGAGAAAGAAAGAAAATACAATCATGTGCAACATGGGTGAAAACTCACTTTTTCCTCAGGTATTATTCATATAATTGAGTATTCTTTGAAAAGAAGATTATCTCCTATCCTGTATAGGGTTGCCTAGCTATATGTCGCTCTTAATACATTAAATCACAAACTTCTAATGTGATTGTATGTTCAAGATACCTTTAATCCTGTCTCTTTCCTTTCCATTGATAAATTACAATATTCCACCAGAAGCCAAAACAGTGATATATAAGGCAGGATATACTGATATTAATCGGAAAGTCTTATGGAAAACAAGCATGAATATATATGTATATATATGTATGTATATACATATATACATACGTATACATATATATATGTATATACAGATATGCATATAAGAACTTAGTGGTTGATATCCTGATTTTATTCCATATGTTCATATTTTCATTATACTGTTTTCGACATGGCTCCTTCATCATCTGCCCATGTGGTTTCAATCTAATCCATAAACCTAATTATCAGTAGGCCTTACATGTTGGAACATTTGGAATTCCACTGTAAAATACACCAGAAGGATTTCATAAATAAAACTTTAAGTGTATCAGAACATATTGCATGTATCAATTTAAAAAAAAAAGCTTTACTCAGTCGATTAACAATCTCAATCCCAAGGGATACAGAACAAATGGCCGCATTATGCCTAAACGTTATGTTAGAAGGCATTTATGATTGTCAGTGGCATATCATGAATATTTGTGGAACGCTATTGCATTTGTGGTACGATGATAAAATAGGAGAATGGCAGTATCAACATCATCAAACCTTGACCTCCTCACAAGGTTTTATGCGTTATATGAAGCTCTGTGAAAGAAGCTATAAGCAAGTGTTAGCAGACTAGGAAATGAAGATGTGAAACAAAGAAAGTTGGCTACTTGATGATGGCGACAAACATGGATTCAAGAGTAAAATATGCCAAAAGGGATGTATACATCTATTGTTGTAGTTCAAAGAGTGGATGAAGATGATCATCCTTCAAAAGAATGTCATTTTTATTCTTAAATTAATGTTTTGTTTCATCCTTCAAAAGAACATTCTGGTATATATTCTCCAAACTTAATTGTTGCTACCTTGATGGCATTCAAACATATTAGATGGGTTTGAATTGAACAATGATTTTACGGTTGTGGCAACAATACTCTCAAGATGAAACATTCTGGCATACAATGTGGCTACGTTTTTGTCTTATCAATTATGTGAACGATAGTATAAGGGGATTAGAATTTTTTATCATCCACAGATATGGCCAATGTATATCAGTGCTTTTGTAAAATCTGAGCTCTAATCAATTTTCATTGTCAAGGGCTAATCGATTTTTGTCAACCCTCATAATTTTGGCACGTTTGAGAGAGAAACAGAATCAGAAGGCAAACTAACTAGATGAATTAATTCAGAAGAGTGCAGAAGTGTGATGACAGAAAAGTCAATGTGAGAATACAAAAAGAGAATTACAAATAGAGTTCATAAGATTAGAGCACAAATGAATATATGTTCTAAAGTAGGGTAAATTGTGGGATAGCTTATTGTGTGTAAAAGATGACTATACTCTATGTTGCTAAGTCGTAATGGGAAAATGCATATAGAGAAACAATCGAATAATAAAGGAAGGTAAGAATTGGGATGTTTAGAATGTAATAGTTTGATGTAAAGCAACGGGTTTGCAGTCATATGCAAAGTGGTACTAAAAAAACTTTGATGTGCTTGAATTCAACTTGGTACGTTGAGTTCTTGGTGAGGACACCAAGTTTGACTACTCATTGACAAAATAAGTAGAACGTGAGAGAGAAAGGTGGCAAATTTGGCCGAGGTTGCGATGGATTTCCATCTCGAAAACATGTCGGGCTGATTTGAGATTCATCGTCAAGAAGGTTGTAGATAAAGCATCAGTGCCACCGGTGGAGATGTGTAAAGTTGTTTGTCATCGGCAAACAGTATCAGGTTGGTGGAGTTATGTAGGCAGTGAGTGCTCAATAGACGACACGCAAATCCTCAAAACTTGTGACGTGTCTGTCGCTCAATCTTCTTGACTTGGATTTGAACCTCTCTCTCTCTCTCTCTCTCTCTCTCTCTCTCTCTCTCTCTCTCTCTGTGTGTGTGTGTGTGTGTGTGTGTGTGTGTGTGTGTGTGTGTGTGCCTCTATCACGGTGTTGAACTAGTTCTCTCTTTTCTATTTGGGAACGCAAGATTATGGGTGGTACTGACACACGAACCACATCCTAGGATACACACACACATAGAGACAGACATAACACGAGAAATTAAGAGAATGCAGATGGAGAAGAAGAAGAAGAAGAAGAAGAAGAAGAAGAAGAAGAAGAAGAAGAAGAAGAAAACCTTGGCACAGGTCTACATATCAATCAAATCACGGAACAAAACCTTCTTACTTTTGCTTTGATGAAACTGGTAAAATCCTTTCCCCATTAGAAAAACAACATTGGCAAGGAAGTAATTTAAGAGGTACCACACATTGGTCAATAGCCAATTACCTTCTGTGCAAAATGTTTTTGCAGTCTTAAGTGATTATTTGGGAGATATACTAGAGATATTGGCTCAACGAGAACGTGCTTAGGGTTTGAAGAAGCAAGATAATTAGTGATTTATGAAGTTAGTCAAATGGAATATTAGGGGAATTTGTTGTTCTTCTAAGAAGTATAATATGTGGAAACATATTTTTGAGAATCAATGGGATATCTTCTGTGCAGTAGAACATAAGGATCATGCTAAATCTGGGTCTTCTATTCAGCATAATGGGTATCATGTCTGTTATGC
>JBBBWG010014223.1:4739-62329 GCA_037176905.1 Azolla pinnata
CCAGATTCCAGATTCCAGGTCCCGGGGAAAGATTCGGCAGATGGCGCCACCGGCCCCGAATCTGCTGCTGGGATGCCTGAAACCGCTCTGCATCGGGGCCGGGAGAAGGAATCGGAGCGGGGCAGAAGAAGATTCCGCGCCGGCCGACGCCTCAATTCAGGAGCTCGTCGTGTCGCGGGGATCGCCGGCCGTCGCCGTCATCACGGGCCTGGCTCCCGGGCGATCGGGGCCGTCGGATGCGGCCCCGGATCCGCCGCGGCCGTCGGATGCGGGCGCATCCGACGGCATCGGGGTGCTCATCTACCCGTCGCTCGTGCTCACGACGCACTCCACGATACCGTCGCCGGAGGCAGCAGAGGCCGCCGCGTTCACACTGCGGGGCCCGAAGAGCCTGAAGCCCGACGACAATACCAACAACAACAACAACAACAACAACAACAACAACAACAACAACAACAATAACAACAACAACAACAACAATGCTTGTAATGGCGAGAACCCTAACCCTAAGGCTTGCATTGCCGAGGCGCATCCTGAAGGAGGAGGGGGAGAGGAGGAGGAGAAGCAGAACAAGGCTCCTGCGGCGACGGCGGATCGAGGCGTTCTTCTACGGAGGAAGCTCCTCCCGCACGTGTAAGTTCTCTCGACCCTAAACGAAAACCCTAAAAAAAAAAAAAAGAGGAAAAAACCCCTCCTCCTGACTAACCATGTCTCTGTCTCTGTCTCTGTCTCTCGGTCCTCCGTATCTGTCTCTGTCTGTCTGTCTGTCTCTGTCTCTGGAGATCGCCAGGTTCTTTGCGACGTGCGCGAAGCTCGGCGTGACTGTGATCGGCTGCGAGTACGTGAATCCAGACGTGCATGCGCTCGGACTCGGGCCCGACGCGAGCCGAGGCCTGGCGATAGGGAGCAAAGTGTACATCTTGGGGCACGATACGAACGACGGGGGCCTTACCAGCGAACTCTCGCTGGGATCTGCATCGATCGCATCCGCATCTGGCACCTGCATCAACCTTAGTCCATCATCATCATCATCATCATCATCATCACTGGCATCATCATCATCACTGGCATCAGCATCACCAGCATCGGGATCATCTGAAACATCCTCCGAGGGCCGCCGCCAACAGCGTTGGTTGCCTGGCTCGGCTGGCTTCGACAGACGGGGCAACTTTGCATTCCTTGTGACTAGGACTCGCCCCGACTTTGCGATCGCGGCCATACCGGTCCACACCGTCAAAGACTGGCTCGAGCCGCACTGGCACAGTTTCAAGCCACACGTGAACATTGGCCAGAGCTCCAGCTCCAGGAGAGCTACCTACTCTGGACCACGGTGCCAGCCCATCGCCATCACTGATCTTGTCCCTGACGATGATCCCAGGGCTACTACTAAAGGTAGCAGTAAAGGTTGCAGTAGCAGTAGCGGTAGCGGTAGCAGTAGCAGTAGCAGTAGCAATACTGGAGTTCTTCTCCGTCACTCCCAGTCGGACATCATACGGCGCGATCCTCGCGCTTCTAAGCCCCCTCCTCCTCTTCCTCCTCCTCCTCCTCCTGCTTCTTCTTCTGCTAGCAGCAGAAACAACAGAGACCATCTCAGACTAGACGCCATCGCCGACGACGCCGATGATGATCATGATCATGATCATGCCAATGATGAGGGCAATAAGCTCCTCACGGCGAAGCCCATCCGCGGCGGGATGCAGACCGAGGAGATCGATGAGAAACTGGGCATGCTGGCTCTAGGAAACGACGGCAGCACTGGCCGCCGCCAGCGGCCATCCGTGGCCGAGCCCCGGGCGAGTGTGAAACCGCGGGACTTGGCCTCCCGGAAGAGGAAGTCGTCGGTGGTCGATAGGACCAAGCCCGACATGTCCCGTAAGCTAAGCTTGCATGAAGCTTTCAAACAGGAGCGGTGCTCGCTGCAGATCAAGCCGAGCGGCAAATGATCGGGGACCAGCTAAACTGGAACATTCTGCCGAGATCGACTAGTCGCCTTCTCTTACTGCTTCTGGTTAAAGAGCTGCAGGGGGGCCCTCGAACCCCTCGTAATCTTAAAAAACAAACACCTTAATCATCTTAATTAAGCCCTAATCATGGGCCCTAAAACACGTTCTACGACTGCGTAACTGGCGATTCCCCGTAACTGGCGATTCCCCCCCAAGCAGGTGACGCGAATCCGTTTTACCTGCCCGTAGCTCCCGCAAAATGCCCAAGTTTAGCCATCCTTTCTCTTCATCGACGATCCGATCGAGAGATTCCTTGGATCGGATCAGATCGAATCGAATCGAATCGAATCGATCGATGGGCCAATCGTCCAAATGCCGCTGCTACTGTTCCCCCATGCCATGCCATTGCTGAATCCTTAGCCATAGCCACTTGCAAACAAGATTGCGACCCTGCACAAACCACAGACACAAGCAAATCGTTGGTTTTTTTTCTTCTTTCATAGTCATTTTTCATGATGTTTGGGGAATCATCGAAACAGCTGGTTCTTTTTTAATCCCCCATGTCCCTATTCCAAAAATCACCCGAAACGAATTCCCAAAACACGAAGCATCGGGCCGACCGAGAAGCCATATCACAAGCCTGCTCTTTCTTGCTAATGATCGCATCGATGAATCATTTGGCAAATTACTGAGGAAGTTGGCATCGCAAGCAACCAATCTGTATGCGCTCGCCGCTTCCAAAGCGCAAGCACGAGAATCTGTTGTATTCTTCTTACACAAAGATCGCTTTGTTTAGGTACCATACTATACAAAACCATGAAATTCATACACATATATGCATAGAAATTGTAGAATTGAACATGTAGAGAAGTGGGTATAAATACATAGCTTGTGTGTATAGAGGTACACCATAGATTAGATAGATAGATAGATAGATAGATAGATAGATGGATTGTTTTGTATTGTTGGATTCACCGCGGCAGCTGCTTAAAAGTTTCAAGCACCCCGCAGCATGAAGTCGATCACGATCTCTTGGAGCACCGTTTCGTGCTGATTATACATGTGATCCGCACCATTGATAATCTGAAGCGTGTGATTGCGGATCATCTCGTCGCATCCGTAAGCGTTCTCCACCGCAACTGCTTTATCCTCGGAACCGTGAACTGTCAGCACTCTGCCCACAAAACCCATATGCATGAATGTTGAGCGAAACGATGCAGATCAGTTCACCTCTAACAATGTATAAACAAATGGATGCTGCCTCCTAAAAGCAAGGATCTAGGGTTTGGTGTTTTTTGTTCCACTTGCATACATGAATCTGTCCTCATCCAGATGACAAGCACAAAATTGCCGATCCGACTCTCTGGACCGAGCTTCCGACGTTTAATTCATCAGAACTTCATTTGTTCTATTGGCATATACAGCGATAAGGGCAAAGAAAGCTTAGTCTTCAAATTATATCTGGTTTTCTCTACACAACCAAGTCAAAAGTGGGAAATTTTAACTCTCAAATCTGCTAAAGCAGTAACTGTGTTAGAGGCAAGTATGCTTTACCTGACATCTGCGGGTATCATCTTCACGGCTTTTCTCAGATCAAGATTCATCCGCTCCGTCAGGCTCTCCATTGTTATCCGAAACTCAGGTTTTCCTACAAAACATCGGATCGTTTCCATTAGAAGAAACACAAAATAAATAATGATACTACATGATTTATGACACTACTTGTGACTTAAGAAACGGAAGTGACATACACACACAACATATCAAGCTTAAAAGACTAGATTTGATTCCGATGTGATAAAGAGAAAAATGTTCATACCATCTCCAGAAGGATCTTTCACATCCACGAACCCAGAATCCTTGATCCTCTCCATGAAGTCTTCTCCGAATCGCTCTTTCAGCCCACCGGCCAGGTCCAACCGACCACTTGCATTTACTACTGTACGCACCTCTCTGTGTATGGATGCATACAATAAAACTGTGGTCCCTCCTGCAGAGATGCCATGTTTCAGATATCTCTAAAAAGTTCTTCGAGTCGTCCTAGAAAACAACTTAGCAACCTTAAAGAGAGATTCTAGATGTTCTAATGACACTCCAAAACAGGGGGTGTCTAGATTTCCCAATCTTGTGCACATGGTCTATCATCAAAATGCTCTGAGAACATGCATTGAGCGCCCAAGGTTGGCACATAGGCTGTATCAAAAATGCATTCTTCTTTCTTTCCATACATTAAGCTAAATGGGACTAGAAAAGCTCTCGGTTTAGGTCTTCATTCTTCTCCTGGGAAATTGGGGGTGTCAAAACCATGCTACAACTCAGAATCCCCTCCGATCTGTGTGCAGCTTTCCAAACCCCAAACCATCAATCCCCAGAAAAAAGTACTCACCACGATTCATTCTGATTTATTTCTAGTGACATAGCCCTGAGTTGTTTGTTCGCACATTTTGAGAGCATCATGAAGCAAGCTCACAGAAAGAAAATGCATAAAGGACATTTTTCTTGTGGGTGTCAAGTGTCCTTAATAGAAATGCTATAAACAATGTCAAAGAGAGCATGTAGCACCTTTGCTATGTCCCACAATAGCCTTCACTTCGCGTCCCTTCCGTATCCAGTACAGTACCACTGAATGAAGATCATCAACCTCTTTGTAGTAGTTACTAAACTGAAAGTCACCTTCACTCTCCCTGGCCTTGCAAAGAGTTAACCCGTTACATAATCACCATGAAAACACATACAAATTTATGCTTCATGAGACTTTGAACGCTACCCGTTTCCTGAAAAATCAAATCTGAAGTTACTCAATCCTTTTCGTCCAAGAGAAGATGCCAAATTGGCTATAAGCTTGCAGTCCTGCCAAAAAACAGTTCAGGATAGCAAAGAGAATCCTTCAAATATCCATTTCATCGAAAAGGAAATAAACCTAAACACGAGCTGCTGATAAGTGTAAATCTAATAAATAAGTGTGAACAATCAGGCCAAGTTATGCATTTTGCAAGGAAACTTTCCTACAAGAGGTTTGGAGTATCATGCGGAACAGATTCCAACAAGTTTCAACAGAATAGGGTGCAAGTCTTTCTACATGTGCATAGACAAATTGGAGATAAGATTTGGACGCCACCTATGCATTATGCTGCAGATTTTGGCCAGTGTGCATGTACGTGCTGTAGGTCAAAAAACACATCTAAAAGTCATGATTGAAACGCATAAGAATATTGCAAAGAATCACTTCCTTTGAAGTATCCCTGAAACTAGAGAGAGTTGTTTTTCTTTTAGAGAATCATTTACTTGTTTGTATATTTTGTTCAAATCCTACCAAGATTAGTTTAATGTTAGTCAGACTGGAGATAGGATTTGGACTACAGAGGTGTATGCAATATACAGCAGGTTGTGGTGAGTGTGAATATCTAAAAATACATCTAAAAATCACGATTGAAAAGCAGAGCAACAATGCAAAGAATCGGTACCTTTGAAGAGTTTGAACCATGGCAAATAATGACAATCTCTGCCGATCCTGCATCTTCTAAGATACCTACGAGCTTTTCTCCCACATGATTGGATACAATAATCTTCTCTGGGTAAAACAATTACAAATGTTTCCAACTGTTGCTCAGATTAACGCAACATTAGCAAATTTAAGAAGAAGAAGAAGAGATGCACGAAATGTGTAAAATATAAACCCCAGATGATGGTGAAATGACGACAATACCCTCGAGTGTGGATCTTACAAAAATGCGTGTTGTCCTTTTCATGAGTGGATTTCACATCTATGTGACCATATTCCTGACATTAGATGTTGTAGAAAATATTTGCAGTTTGAGATGCTACACTATATGTCAAATTATTTGAAATCATTTGGCAAAAAAGGGGAATCTTCTCTTCTCCAAAAGAACGTGTACGAGCCCTTTGAATCCTACGCTTCAAGTGAAGGGAAAGAAACACCGTATACTTGCGCATATACCAGAGAACATTTGCAAATCCATGTACTTGCAATATACTTGTTTTTGGCTGTAAAGGGCGTTTACTTCTGGTTAGTGAACCCCTATAATCATCATATGGGACAGCAGCTGCTCACATACGATGCACGTTGATAATGCTTCAGGTCCCAATTTTTAGGAATGCGTGTATGAAACCTCAATCCATGGCAAATCCCCATCACAAAATGAAGGATATACATACTATCAAAACTCAAAAGCCCACGGAAACGAATCGAAATAAACGACCGTGATGAGATTGTTTCAAACACAGCATCAAGACCCAAAAGCCCAGCATAGGCAATCGACCAAATACCACCACGTGTTTTCCGAGGCGCAGCTGCTCATGCATTTTCGCATGAAGAAATAGATGAAAAGCACAAGACTGTACTTGTTTCCCTCTCCCGAACAATTACACTCTATTAACGAACAAATGACAGAGATGTACACCATAAGAAGCTTTACAAAGAGCTCAAGAAGGAACAGGATTACCTGGGATTGATGCCTTCCTTGCATTATTCATCCTCTTCTTCTTCTTCTTCTTCTTCTTCTTCTTCTTCTTATTCTCTACTACTACTACTACTACTATTTATTCTTCTTCTTCTTCTTCTTCATTCTTCTTTTTCTTCTTCAAACATCAAGAAGGGTAAAGTGCACTCAAGAGTTGTACATGTGTGGATTCTGTAAACATGATGGGTTTAGGGTTTCCTATCTTCTGCTCTGATTACTCCAGAGTTTCTAGGTATTTAATGTCTTGCAATCTTCTTCATCTTGCCTTGTTTTCCTTATCGTCGGATTCTTGTCGTTTCGAGTCAATCGTTCGCCTACAAGCTTAGTTGCGGCAGTTTAATCCAGAATGCTGGATAATAAGCTCTAAGACATTTGATTCTCCGTGAAATTATGTGTAATAACTGTTAGTACTAAAGGCTTTCTTACTTGGAAGATGATAGGCTCGAAGCTTGATAGTTGCATTTCGGTTATGTGTTAGGTATTTGAAATCTCGATGTCTTCTTCATCTTACCTTTATTTTGCCTCTCGTCAATTCTTGTCTTTTTCAGTCAATCGTCGTCTACAAGCGTAGCCTACGATAATTTAAACCAGAATGATGGATGGTCAGTTGTGTATTTAATTGTCTATGAAACTGTGTAACAATTAGTACGAAAAACTTTTATTCTGGTTATTGGCCAGGTATTTTGAAATCTTGAAGTCTTCTTCATCTTATATGGTTTTCCTTCTCGCCGATTCTCGTCTTTTCGAGTCAATCGTCGTGTACTACAAGGTTCGTCCGCGACAGTTTGAACCGAATCGTCGGTAACGCGTTCTGCGTTTAATTACATACGCACCTGAAACCGTGTGTAACGGTCAGCATTCAAAACTTTTATTCTGGAACGTGCCGAGTGCCGAGCATTGTACGCCTCGCAATTTCCATCCATTACAATCATCTGATTGGTGGAGGAAACTACCATGTTGGAGGTCTTAAAGTTCCATGTTCAACAGAGAAGGCCCATTCTTCCAGATACGATACAACTGAAAGCCTTTCATTTCTATCATCTGTCTCGTGGCGCAAGGTTATCAGACTCTCCTTTCTAAGGCATGCATTGTCATCACCCAAGACATTGGGGATTGTTTTGGCTGGATGCACGATATAATCATCGAAAAACTTCGTTACATCTAGCTGTCCATCGAATATACCGCATTGCTACTGCTGTTTTTAATGTTATATTTGCATCTCTCATTGTTAACCCCATAATCTGTTTTTTTTTTTCCCCCTTATGTTTTGAAATAGAAGAATCATAAAATTTTACTCCTCGTAGGTGGCTTTTTCCGCCTCCGTAGTAGTAGTAGTAGTAGTAGCAGTTACATGCAATGTATATGATTTCCCCCATTTGGATCGTTGTAGCCATCTGGCATTGTTTATAAACTAATGACAGGATAAATCTCGAGAGGAATAATCATTGAAAGTTCTCCTGTTTTTCAGAAGACATTATTCTATGTTTCTTAAAGTTTAAACATTTGATTAGATTTACCATTCTCTCCGGTCTGAAACATGCATTTTTTCCGCCCCCCAAAATTTATCCTGCCACTAGTTATAAACAATGCCAAATGGCTACAATAACCCAAATGGGGAATTCATATACACGGCATGTAACTATTACTCCTATGGAGCTGAACAAAGCCGTCTACGAGGGGTAAAGTTCCATACAACAAATTGAGTTGTTTATTTCCAAAAAACCAAGTATCCTTTCATCAGTTATCGCAACAAAAAAATATGCAGATAACGATTTATAGCTCGACACTGCAATACAAAACGATCGAAACGGGCTATAACTATAACCGCTCCGGGGGAGGAAATTGGCCCAGTCCTCCGATACTATTATGTATCTCAAACAAATCAGAGCGATACCATCGTTTTATAGAACATGTGACGATCACGGGCGGAATGAATCGAAACAATGTCAGATCGGGCGCGTCTGAAACACGTTTTTGTCGACGATCTGCATCGATCGCGAATGCTCGAACGATTCGGCTCGATCGAATCGCTCCCGATCGCGAATGCTCGATCGAATCATTCCCGATCGCGAATGCTCGATCAAATCGCTCCCGATCGCGAATGCTCGATCGAATCGCTCCCGATCGCGAATGCTCGATCGAATTGCTCCCGATCGCGATTCGCAGCTCGCAAATCTCCGATTTCGTTCTATGGACATTGCACATTGGACATGGAGCTCTCCCATTGCTTGCCTCTTGATGATGATGATGAATGAGCAGATTCCCGATGTTTTCTGCTCGTGGGCGATTTTCTCGTTTGCTGTTCTCGGGCCTTTGAATCACCATCGCCGTCGTCGTCATCGAATTCCGCTTCTTCTGCTTCCCAATCTTCCCTGTTTTCTTGCTCCATTGCCCTTCCTGATGAGCAGATTCGTGTTGTTTTCCGCTCGTGGGCGATTTTCTCGTTTGTTGTTCTTGGGCCTTTGAATCGCCATCGCCGTCCTCATCATCATCTTCTGCTTCTTCTGCTTCCTAATCTTCCTTCTTTCTTGTTGTTTCTTTCTTTCTCCCTTTCTATCTGCTTCCTCTCCATGAAAGCTGTGAATTCCGTGCTTCCGAGGCAACGGCTTTAGAGAAACAGGGGTTGGGTCGTCGCTAGAAACGCTTCATTTTCCTGATCGTCAAGCCTGCAGATCCATTGCTGGAAAGAAGCCGAAGCCGAAGCCGAAGCGGTGCTTTCTGATTTCAAGCGTCTCGGATTTCTCCGCTTCTTCAAGCTTAATGACGACAGGGGTGAAGGCTGCTCTTAACGCGAACTTGAAGCAAGCATATATTCGGCTTCAGTGATGAGCTTCAATTCTTCGGGTTTGCATTTTACTCGTTCTCTCTTTTGCTTTGCCTCCCGCGTTAGATTGCTGTACATCTTGGGACGAACTCAATCCCAACAGTGATCTCTGTCAGGGTTTCATAAAAATCTGACCTTTGATCCTTCATAACGGTGGCTGTCTACAAGAGGAATTGCAAACACTGTAAATGTGTCTAGCTGAGGGCAAAGGTAGAGAAAGGCTAGCGACTTTAGGGTTTTGTACACTGCAATGCACCTTCTTATATTGCACAACACTGACGAACCCCCGTGCCATTGGTTTCTCTTCACTCCAAGATTTATATCAAGCTTTTGTAGGAATTCCGATCCTTGGAGGGTTAGGATATGCAAGGTGCCTGGAGATTCTGCATATAATCTTTTCCTTCTGAATATAGCGCCCTTTTCAGTGAGCATAGATTAGAGTCTATATTCTTTTCCTCATCTCAATAAATTAATCATGTAGGGAATAAGGATTGTCTCATATATATAGACGACTAGATTATCTGCTTCATTTGAGTCCCCACAAATGCACTTTTTTGTTTTCATAGTTGGATATGATATATGTCTGCTGGAAATTGTGCTCCAGAGATGGAATAGACACATTTGAATTCAAAAAATCCAGAGATGCAAAGCAAATAGAGTTGTTGCGGATAACAAAAAATTCATGCTTCTGTGCTTGCAATAGTTTTACAAATACTCCGCTTTATTAATCACATCAAGTTAGGTAAGTTTGGCTAACAAGTATCTTCAAGAAAAACTCCTTTTCAGGAATCTTTGTTTGAATCTTTGTCTGAATCTGTGGCTTCTACAGCAGTTTCAAGAACTTCAAGAAACCAAGACTAGTCACCACTTCACATGGGCATATATTCATTCTTTTCAAATGGAAGTTTTGGAACCTTTCTAGACCCACATGAGCCATAGTAGAAATATTCATTCATTGGGTGTTCATACATGCTTTTATTACCGGTTGGCACTCTGGCGGAGCATTATGTTCACCATTCCACTTGTCATGGATTGTGGACATGAATGAATCGTGCAAGAATTTATTTGGAATGGTATTATCTGAAAACAATTTGGATTGACGATGTTGCTAAGACACCTGGGTCTTCTCAACGTGCTGTTGGGCATTCCTTAATGCTTACACATTCAAAGTACTTTTTAAACACCTTAAATATGCTATATATATTTATATCATAAAAATTTCCTTTTTCATATCATTATACAAAAGGGGATAGCTGAAATAATCCGAGCTCCCAAAACTCATGTATCATGTAGTTCACTAGAGTTCCGACCTGGCAAGCTTATGACAATAAGAGACACGTACCATAACTTAGAGCTCGCAGGGATAAGATAAGGTTGAGAGGGAAGTAAGAAGAAATGTATCCACTGCAGATATGGTAATTATGAAAAGAACCTGTGGATGAAGGAAGTAAGAAGATATTATTCACCGCAGATGTGGTACCTATGTATAGAACCTGTGGATGTATTTTCTATTCTGCAAAGTTTCTGTTATGTTAGACAAATTCTTTTTTATTTTCTATTCTGGGACTATCATCGAAATTGGTACATTCCACTTCTGCATTATATATATTGTACACTGAGGCGAAAACATCTGCTAGCGAACATAATAGGCCTATGAGACAGAGATGATTACAAGGATGGGCAATTTCATGTTATCTGTACCGAAACAAAAAACTAGTGGTTTAGATATTGAAAAAGGTCATGATAATGACCTCAATATGCATGTAGTGGGATGAACCAAAGATGGTTTACAAGTATGGAATGTATAAATATTATGTCTGGGTTGGGTAGTTGTCGACAAATCGTGTCCAAGTTGGACTTGCTGTGTGTTCTTGTGCAAATCTGACATTGCAAACTATGATCTCAGTTATCTTGTGATGATGTGGCCCATGGGACTTGTATTCTGGCATTTTTCTCAATTTTTATCATGAGCTTGGTTGTTTGCAAGTGGTTTGTTGCATCAACTTTCTAGCTGATTCTACCTCAGAGATGAAAAAATGAGAGATACTACCCTAAAATGAGATAAAAAGGATATATCAATGTCTTTTATGAGGCCAAAATCAGCTATAAGATTGAATGAGAGAGAGTCATAGAGAGAGAATGAGAATGGAATTATTTTGAAGGTTCACCACAACCTGCGGGCTTGACAGAGAAAAGTTCAATTTATGCTGCCAAACATTCTTCCCCGCACGATGATATTCGCTGGGTTACTGCAGAACGCCGAATTGCAAAGCTATTGTCTCTTATTGAACCAAACAGCCTCTCTGAAAGACGAAGGAAAGCTGTCTCTGACTATGTGAAGGATCTCATACAAAAGTGCCTCGATTGCCAGGTGACCATATAAAGGAAATTAAACTCTTAGATAATGCTACAATCTAGATTTTGTTTTTGCATCAACTCCGAAGTTCAATGTAACATTGCTACTATATATTTTGGAATTCCTGACGAGAGCTGACTGAGGTGGTGTTTAGTGATCTGGAACATTTGGATATCTTAGACATGACCATCAGCTTGTTTAGTTATCTGCTTTTTTGGGTAACAATTGTGTATCATCCCATGATAAGTTTAATGTAATATTGCTAGAATATACCCCTAATTTACTGAAAGATGGATTTTGAAATCTGGAACATCTGGGTATCTTGGTCATGGCTATCAGCTTCTTTGGTTATTTTCTTTTTTTATGCAATGATAGCTCATAACCCCTTTTAACTTAAGTGTTTTTGACTGAAGCATTCAATGGATCCAGTATCTGTATGCATATAAATTTTGAGATGCAGACATAAAAGGTTCAGACTTCTGACTGTGTCTAGATATGCTTATCCTCAAGGATTCTTAAGATTATCCTGGTTTATGGGATGTAATGCAGGAAAACGTTTATGGAAATCATAAAAATAATCAAGCGTTCTTTAAGAATGATAGTATACACTTTAAACCTAAAAGGTGCATATTGCAGTTATATTTATACAGTACTAATATTAAATCGGATGTTATATGATAGGTTTTCAAATTTGGTTCAGTACCCTTGAAAACATACCTTCCCGATGGGGATATTGACCTAACAACTTTCAGTAGGCATCCAAACCTGAAAGATACATGGGCGAACGATGTACAAGCTATCCTCAAGTACGAAGAACAAAGAAAAGATACCCAGTTTTGTGTTCGAGAAGTGCAGTGCATTCCAGCAGAAGTAAGAAAATTAATTTTCCTTCCTTTTAGTAGTTTCTTGATCACGTGAACAAACAAACTACATGTTTATGTTACTGAAGGCATACATCTTTATTCCTTGAACCTTCTAAGTTTCTATTACATAGAGAATGATAGAAAACGTTTATGGTCCAGAAATGAATAGTAACTTTAGAATCACGATTCCTTCATACGAGGATTTTATCTATCTCAGAATGTTTCTATATTGGAACCCTGTTTTTTATCAATATTTCTTATGAAATTTAGAATACAGATCCAATGTTGCATAGATTTTTCTGGTTCCATTGTTTATTTGAATAATATTGCAAGATGCTTTAAATGAGTATTTCTTGTTTCATTCTCATTAATATTTTTTAAATCCAGGTCAAAATTGTCAAGTGTCTAGTAGAAGGCATTGTAGTTGATATATCCTTCAATCAGCTAGGGGGATTATCCACACTTTGTTTCCTAGAGGAGGCAAGCATTCTTACTCTGTTCAATAGAATTTCGTTTTTGGAACGCTTTTACGTGGATGGTTACCTTTGTTATAATCTTCAGGTGGATCGTCTTATTCAGAAGGATCATTTGTTCAAGCGAAGTATTATACTTGTTAAAGCATGGTGTTACTATGAGAGTAGGCTACTCGGTGCCCACCATGGGCTTATATCTACATATGCCTTAGAAACTCTTGTATTATATATTTTTAACGTTTTCCATGCCACCTTACGAAGTCCTCTTGAGGTGGGTAGACTAAACCTGCAGCATGTAAATATTATTAGTGTCCGTTGTTCCATCTAAGATATCTCTTAAAATTGGGATGGAAATTTAGGTCTTATTCACGTTTATGGACTATTTCGGTAATTTTGACTGGGAAAAGTATTGTGTAAGTATATGGGGCCCTATTCCTCTGGCATCAACACCAATTTCAAGAGGTAAACTACAACAACATCTCCAATTATCGTGCAATTTTTAGTGCTCGACTGATTAAAAAAATTTCGTTCAAATGCTTTCAGCAGAACCGCCCCTCATAACTGAAGGTGATTTTCTTTTAACCAAGGGGTTCTTAGAAGCCTGTCAAGCAAAGTATGCAAAAGGTCAAGACATACAATCTCGCGTTTTTGGGGAGAAGTTTCTGAATGTACTAGATCCATTACAGACAAACAATAATTTAGGAAGAAGTGTTAGCAAAGGTTAGTTTACTGAATTTTGATCCTTTTGCATTAATCTCATGCTTAGCCAAATTGGTATATCAATGGATTGTTGTATGAGATGCACTTCTCTGTTACTTAATGTTTACAAGTCTTTTCAAAAGGGACTGCCATTGGAGTGTAGATTTTTCTAATACAATGGAACTGAACTTTGTTAGGTTTAGCCAGATCAATCAATCAATTGTTAGACCTTTGAGATTTTTTAGTAATTCTTTAGAGAAAGGCAAAATTCAAATTGGTACCTGTACAACCAGATGATTCAGTTCTGCCGAATTCTAGTGGATTTATGCAGTTTTGAATATAGCATTTTTCTGCTCATTCTAAATCTGGTTGTTGACTATCCGTGATTACTTTGAAGCCACTTTGTGTAGGAACCTCGTAGAGAAAGATATTTTTTGTTTGTTTTTTCTTTTTGCTACTCAGATCGATAAGTTTGATCTATGTCAGGTTTCAAAGGCCATCATGGTCTTCTGGCATAACTTTCTTTCTAGAGACAGAGTGGGTTACATATTAGCAGTGTGCTCATTGACTATTGTGATTATAGGCTGAATTGAAATAGTTTATCTCACTCAAATTTCTCTTCGGTGATTATCGCTCCCATGTTAGGCATTTACCACATATCTGTTAATGATTCTTTGTAACATGTTGAGCTCTTGAAATGCCCTCTTCTTCTTTTTCTTGTAAAATTATCACCAATGTCTTGTTCATTGCTAGAATTTCAGTTGGCATCAATTTTCAGTACCATTCCTCAATATATATTGCATTGAACTTCTATAGTAATCCACTAGTTTTCTGATGTATAGTAAATAATAATTCCCTATAACATGTTGAGCTCATGGATTTCCCCTTCTTCTTGTAAGCCCATCTTCGATGTCTTATTGGTCATTGCTAGAATTCCAGTTGCATCGATCGTCAACTGTATTCCTCAATATATAGTTTTCCTTGATCTTCTATAGGAATCTGCTCATTTTCTGATGTACAGTAGTAACGATAGTTCCCTGTAGCATGTTGAGTTCTTGAAAATGACTTCCTGTAAAGTCATCTTTAATTTCTCGTAGCTCATTGCCAGACTTCCAGTTGCATCAATCTTCCACTGTATTCATCTGTATAAAATGGATCAATCTCTGACTTTAAGGATTATATAGGTAACTGGACAATTTCAACATTTTCTTTCTGTGTTTCTTATTATTTCTTTACGATTGCAGCGAGTTACTTCAGAATACGGAGTGCGTTTAGTTTGGGTGCACGTAAGTTGAGACAAGTATTTCAGTCTTCTGGTGAGAAATTTACGATGTACTTGGACGATTTTTTCTCAAACACATGGGAAAGGCATCAGAGTGGTGTCAGGCGGGATACTCTGGACTCGGCATCCCCACCCTTACAGATTTTAAGCTGCAAAGATGAAGGCATCGATCGTGATGCTTCAGTTAGTAACACAAGTTTGGCAACACAAAAAGGTTCAGGTGTGCGACAATCTCTAGACGATGCTGATCATAATGATGCTTGGGAAGTCTCGGCAGAAGACACAATGTCACCCAAATTTGCCCAAACTCCCCTCAATCCTTCAATATCCTGCTCAGCTAATTACAGAGAGAACCCATCAACTAACATGGATATGCATGTAAAAGTACAGCAGGATGCCGTTACACCACATAGCAATAGTTTGACCAACAGTCTTACCATAGTTAAGAGCCAGAAGCAGATTCCTCAATTCTCTTTAAGGAGGACAGTGTCAGAAGGTAGACTTGACAAGCTTTCTGATTTATACTCTGTTGGAAATGTGAGGGCAAAGACGGATACCTCTGAAGGGTTAGGAATACTGGGTGCAAATTCGGCGGCAACTAATACTTACAATGGCACAGGTGTAACCAAACCTGTGGTTATGGAAGAAATAGCCCATTTACAGGGATGGGGAACTGACACATTCCAAGAAGGCAATTCTATCAATGCTAGAAGCAAATCTGTGAATGAATGTATTCTCGGCCAACAGTCACGAACTTTGGCTGATCAAACGAGTCATAATACTCCTCATGAAGAAAGAAACTTCACATTAAAAGTTCCTGTCATGCAGCCTACAGTTCACACTCATGATCAGAGTCATATACCTTATGCTTATTTTCCTGGTTACACTTTTCAACCGGGCACCTTTATGTTCAGCCCTTTCTCTCCATTTGTTCCACCATTACAATCTGGAGATTTGAATATAGAAAAGATGAATGGTTTGGCGCATGGATCACCTGCAGTTACTTTACCGATTCCGTTTGCGTCTCCTCCAGTGCATATCCAGCTTCCTAGAGGTCCTGTTCCACCATTGATTCCTTACAGTTCAGGCGTTCAAAACGTAGCAAGCATCCCGCCATTTCATTCTCAGGATATAAATGGAATTGAGCAACCTGAAAAGCAGGAGCTGCCACAATCTTGGTCTTACGCAAATGGAAGTCCAACTTCATCCCAGGTACTGTTTTTGTATTTTTGAAATTGATGACTATATGCAATGCAAATGTGCACTGAATTCGATATTCTTGTGTGGTTGACATTCTGTTGCCTGGTTTGGGTCTTTCTGTATGCTTATTGCCAATGAAAAGGTGTTGGATTTCAACATAGGTAATGCTGATGCTGGATCAGCAGTTAAACATAGAAAAGTGCCACAGGTAGATATACAGGATAGAAAGTTTTCCACTGTGCCAAAATCAAAGATGGACAACTTCTCGAGATATCCTTCATCCTGTCCATCGAATCCAGGCTATATATTGCTGCCGCAAACAAGTTCTGATCTTGCAACTGCACATCAGCCTACCGTACATCCAGAAGGGTTTCAGTCTTCATCAGTTGAAGTAGCATCACCAACACGAGGTATTGTTATGGAGTCAGGTTTAGGCAGTCAAGGAGTTCTGGACACTGCAATGTGTTTTCCTGTAGGTACTTTTCCCGGCTTTCCATACTACAATCCATCGTATTGTGCACAACCAGATTTTGGAAGGGGATTTCAAGTTGATGCTATGAAGGGTATGAAACAGTACAGTGGACATGACTATGCTCACCTTTGTGATATTGGTCCTGAAGGTAGCCGATCAATAGGCAAGGCCTACAATGACATTGAAGAGATGCCAAATGGTAGTGATTCTGATTCAACTGCAAGAGCCGTGTCTGCTGCAGGGAGTTTTCTTGAATCAGCCACTGATTTTCTCTGTAGTGACCTTGCTCATCACTTGCAGGATCTGGAGTTTGGTAGATCATGCCAAGAACCCGTCATAGATCCTTACGTATCAAACAATCCATTAAGTTGGAAAGTTCTTCCTTACATCTCCATCCATAAGATTCCAGGCTTTCCTCAATATCCGGTTCCATCAAATCCAGTGCTCACTTTCAGTCATATGCATGTGCCTAATGTATCACCCCAGTCATATGCTTGCAGTATCAGTGACTCACAACAGCAGCAAATAGGAACGCAACCATCTTTCCCATTGGTATGGCGCGGTATGCCCTCTTCTCATCTTGTCTCACTGGTGTGAAAAAAAATCTCATGAATTGTGTAATGATTGCAGAGGCGTAGTTTGTACAATAATAATATACAATGTTTTGCTGAAAGCTGCCGTCAAGAAACAGCGCAACGCTGTGACCACAGAAACGGAGCTTGCGGAGGATCGTCGAGGCACAGGAATGGGATGAGCTCCAGCTTTGACAGTACTGGTAATGGTAACGATAGTGGGAACACGCAGATTTTTGGAGCCCCACATAGGGCAGCTGGAGGAAAACACATGGATAGGAACAACTCCTGGAGAAAATCTCATCGTCTCACATCTAATTGCTTACCCACTTCATCTGCCTTGGTCGATGATCGAAGTAAAGAATTTCCAGGTTTTCGCACAGCGCATACTCATGTACAGAATCCGGAACCTTCAACTCAACAACTATCATCCCACGACATGGGTGGTGTTCCACCGCTTGTTGCACAGCTTGAATTTGGTTCACTGGGGCCACTAAACGGCCTGATTCCATCGAAGCAAACTGATCAGCTTCTGAGGTTGAGTTCGGCGAATCCGGTCTCAGCTGGTGTTGATGAAGGGCCATTTGCTAACCCTCTCTCCCGGTAAAGGCTATGTAAACAACCGTTTTTGCATTTTTCTGGGATATGGTTTGGCTATTTGGCTTGTCAAATTCCCCTCTTGAAAGATACTGGAACAAATTGTTCACCTTCTTTCTTATCTCTGTGCTGACAGGGCCAATGGAGATAGCAGCCCTTTAGAGGAGAGTTTTGCTTCACTTCAGCTTACCGCCTTGTGCAGCAGTGGGGATCGAGACACTGTACCCTCTCAGTAACTTGTAAAACATTCATCATTCACTACTCTGCTAACAGGGAAGCGTATTCCTTTGCATCACCGTTGCTAGTTATAATAGCAAGGTTGAGCAAGCAATTTTGCTTGTGTAACTGATGCCATTAATCCTGTATCGATTTGTTGCTTAACTTTCCCCAGATCTTATTGTCATTCGAGATATCAAATTCTTATTTTTATGGTCTACCAGATCTGATCCACATCTGATCCGATAGTGTGCTACAACATCACATATGTTCTCAAAATCATCGTTTGCTGCTGGGATTTGTTAACGCACCTGAATCAGTTGGATAAATTTTTCGGCCCTAGTTTGTTAAAAACGCACTGGGTTCCTTCCCTATTCTGCAAAGGAGAGCTTATGAATAAACTATCTTATTGGAATAGCTTTGGGATGCAAATGACTAGCAATGGCTGTATAATGACTACATCGTTCTCACAAAATATGTACACATGATTGAAGACAAGTCACTTGCAAGGGATTAAGGCAGTATAATTAATCACTGTGTTGGATTGTAGAATATTTTATCGCCTCGTTTTATATCAAACTAAAAGTTAACGTCCAAATAATCGATTGAGGCTAAATTAATTGGATTTTGAAACTACTAAATTCTGGCAATCAAATACAGTAAGGATATCGGTTAGTAAACAACAGTACAAAGTACGAAAATAATTAGAAAATAGTTGTAGGAAGATTAAGAATCGGTGCACGTGAAAAGAGAGATGGAAGCGATTAGTAAGAGAACAATAGAATCGATTGGTGAGAAACGATTAGGAAGTGGCTGTAGTAAGGAAAGGATTAAAATCAATTAGTGAATTAATTGGGCGTTATTAAAATCTATAACTTCTAATTCTTGGTAAGCTTTAAAATGTAATTAACAAATTTGCTAGGTCTCTTTTGCTTAATAGAATATTTTGTCCACCAGACACTAGCAAACGATTAGGAAGTGGCTGTAGTAAGGGAAGAATTAAAATCAATTAGTGAATTAATTGGGCGTTATTAAAATCTATAAACTTCTAATTCTTGGTAAGCTTTAAAATGTAATTAACAAATTTGCTAGGTCTCTTTTGCTTAATGGAATATTTTGTCCACCAGACACTAGCAAACTGATCCATACATTCAGTGCGCCAAAAACTGAAGAACATGCAGAAAGAAATTTGGGATTGGTGGAAAAAAGAACACAGAACAGTGGGAAGCTCTATAACACTTCGGAGGTACTCAACACAAGCGTTAAGTGTCGCAACAAATATTTTGATTATGGCTAAATGAATACCTGCATCAAGCTTGCCCATTGATGACATCGAAGACATGTACTTCTATTCAATAACTTTGCCAGGGAATTTCTGGGAGGCAAACCCACCCAAAGAGTTCCATTACACATCTTAAGCAAATAGACCAAAAAGCTCAATCAAGGGATCCACTGTGACATATGTAAAGGGCTTTTCACTACAGCTCTTGCTTCCTTAAGAATTAGATTAATAAAAGCTCACGTTTCTTCACAATGTCCTCAATCCTCCTCACCTGCTTCAGATTCAGTTCTACGGTTTCAGTGAGCTTTTTCACAGCCAACTTGAGTCGGTTCACTTGAACATCAGGTACCACCATCTGCCTTTGCGTGTGGGATGGAGAATGAGCAGCGTTTTCACTAGAAACATGCAGCTGACGTTGCATCCTATCTTTCAACACATCTACGACGTTGTGAAGAATATCCAGATCATGTAGTGTCATGAAATCTAGCATGTAAAGGTTAAAAGGTAGAAAATGATCAGAATAGAGAAGTAGAAATGGGAAAAGAAAACTAAAAAACAAAAGACTTGGCTTTCATCTCCATGCTTTTCTTAAAAAGACGTGTTTTTTCATAGCACTGAACCTACCCAGTTGAGACTTGTACTCCCGTTCAGAATATGTAAGGGGTTTCTGCTTGATCCCAAGCAAGGAACTATGTTTCTTCACTCGGTCTTTCAAAAGCTTGTTCTTCTGGAAAGCTGCAGTGATTCCAAGCTGTAGAGAATTCGCAGATTGCAATGCTTCTGTCAACTTGGATTGTGCCTCAGTTAATCTTCTTTGCTGATCTTGAACAGTTTTGTGAAGACGAGTGCCATGCGAAGTGAGCTCTACATGAACCTGGCAGAAGTTCCCAATTTATTAAAATTAGATTTTTGTAGAAGGCGATTTATGTATATACTAGGCTATTTTATTAGTGTTACTGAAGAAATAAGCCAGTCTTTCATGGTTTAAAAATGTTACAAGAAAATGAAACACTGAAATAACCAGGAGAACAAAAACCCTATATCAGATTCTATGCCCAGGAATCTTGTCATATCTTAGTTATCCATTTTCTTGTCATTCGTGTAACAAGAGTTGCTTTTATGTCATCGAAGATATTTTCACACCCACTCTCATGTAGGTTGATTCAATCATTCCAGGAGCTCCTTGACAAGCATGATTGGACGGTTTTCATTACCGAAGGCATCAAGGAATGACTAATTGAGGATTTGCAAGCCTACCACCAAGTCAATATAACACCAAGTTTCAAGAAGAATATGGTTATTTGACCAGAGTTACCTCTCCCCACGTATGATGCCATCATGCACGCAAATAAAAGAGATATATGCCACCCTCTTTCAGAACTTCACCACCATTGAACAAATGATAGAGAAAGGTAACCCATGATAATTAGGCCAAAGCGTTAAGGATTCACCCCTTTCAGAACAATCCATGGAACGTCATGCCAACCATGCATTAAAGACTTTTTTCTGCATATGCTCATACATTCATTGACAACATCGAAAGGAGAGTGTGTGACAACAGAGATCACAAATACTGGGAACAAGGCACATGAGTCATACCATCACCAGACAAGAGAGATCATGGGTCACCACATAACTCAGCAAGAGGACACCCAACTGACCGACCCTGGATCCAATTTTCTATCTACAACTAAACCCCGTACATATTAGTTATACATTTCATGCACATCTACATTTCATGCACATCTAACTTCATTATCCTGAACATTTCGGACACCAAAAGCTGCTTTTTTGTTTCAGTAAGGATAGCCAAATTATTTTAAACATAAGTATACGTACATCTAAAAATATAAAAGATACAGTAAACATGTTACCCGGTGAGCATATTCAATGTATTTCTCATGCAGCAGTTTCCATTGATCATGAAGGAATTCTCTACCTTCAATAGAATCTGTAGTTAACGTACGCCCCAATGATGAAACCTACATACAATTAGCAATCATTTTTCATTATCCAACCATTAATTAACGAGGGCGTATGTGCTATTATTGTGCTTCAACCAGTACTTACCTGTGGGATCGGAATGTCTTTGGGTCCCTGTAAAAGCTCCTTGCTAATCACTTGTGGCACAACAGCTTCATGGCTATCCACATCTTCACTGCCAATTCTATTCCCATTTATCTGTAGAGGATCTGGCGCCAAATGTGATCTTACTCCAACCACTACACACTCACATGAAGAAGTAACAGCTACCAACCATACATCTCCATAGCAATCCAATACCTCAGTGACCCCCAGCAATGGTAAATTGACAGACTTCCCACCTGGACAAGTGTCAATAATAGGATAAACAGTTGGAGGCTTTCCTGATGAAGCCCTATCGATAGGTTGCTGAGAAAATGGGAGCCACTGCAACAAAATGGCATCAATCCCTGCCGCATGATGGCAATACAAGCGTTCTGGTGTAACTGGATCTGCAAACATAGAGAGTGGAGCAGAATCTAGCACACTTGCAGGCAATGCAAAGTCAATCACAGCAAGCTGCAAAAGTGGTGGCAGCTGACATGTCCAGACACCACCATGTTTCTCTAGAATGCTTTGGTCCTCTGATATACCATTTTTAGCAAACACTTGATTTGAAGAACTATGGTCTTCAAACGTCTCAGCCAGCATTCCCACTGATAAAATAAAGCCTTCGTCACTAACTTGTACTCGCGGAGGAACCTCCTCATTCCATACTGGTTGTAGTTCATCAGCAAGTGCATATAAGTGCATTTGACCATCCCTGAAGCTTACAGATAGTATGCTATCTTTACCAACAATACTGTACATCAGCATTGAAGCAGGACTGCTGCTCTTGGAAGCACTGCTTTTTTCAGGCATATCCGTACCCACTATGACAGGAAGAGGTCCCTGGAGTACATATGCATTTTATGATGTAAATCCAAATTACAGGACTTGATAAATATCGACTAGCCAGATTGAATAAGTTATATAGCAGATAATTAGACTCCCCATACAGGGTATTCTCATAGAACTTTAACATCGCATAAGCGTTAGAAAGTACCCACCTTACGGCACTATAGACACAATTGCAAAGTTGTAGAAACATGCAATACCTGTAAACGAAGTGAAGCGTTGAAATGAATATGGGCCATGGCCTTATAGACACTAGTACTAGAGCCACCTGAGTGTGAAATCAAAGAGGGAAAAACAGCTTCCAGCCAGGCAGCAGCAAGACTCGCATTACAAGCTGCTTTAGGACTCCCACCCTGAGATGAAGCCCACTGGCATGCATCCTTATAAATCTCCTCTATAGCAGATATATTATGAAGACTAAAAATAGTGGAAACCGTAAATATGCCATTCATCTTATAACAGTTTAAATAAGTTGTTGCCATTATAATGACCAGTTTCTTACCTTCCAAAAGGTGAAATTGGACATAATGCATATATATAGCCTGTACTGAACAATATGAATACCTGGCATATAGAAGTGGATAAATGAATATTTCACTTTTGCTAAAGAATATCTGGCATACACTTATCACTAATAGTAGCAATACATACAGTAAAACGGTCCCATAAGTGTTCCCCTCCAAACGAAAATGCCACAGGTCGAGTATATGTAGCCGGCATAGGTCTATCCAAAACGCGAGACTGCAAATGGTACTCTTGCTCAGGGCTCTCTGCATTGAGTGATAAATCAAACAACCTGAAACATGGGAGGTAGAAGGAAAACTCTCTTTACTAACATATACTTGGAATACTAACATAGAATTGAATTTAGGATCAAAACCACACCTGAACACACCATCAGATGAAAGGACTCCTAGATGTGTGTCACTGTAAGGATGCCATGCAACCTGGAGTATGCGCAGTGCTTTGCAAGAGCTCCGAAACCTATGCCCTCCTATGACCAGAGCCCTGAATTTCAACGAAAAAAAAGATTAATTCGGTCTGCCGAATATAGAGCCGGTTTCTAGATTTTGATGTAAAAACATGAAGTGTTCTTTAAAATCAGAACAATAGTAAATAAATGTATTAGATCAGAACAAACCAGAATGAAATCATTAGTCTGTCTCACAACGGGTGGCAGGTATCAGTTAGTGTACCTCACTATCTTGAGACAAAATAATAAACACTCTCTACAACCATGCCAACAGGTACAAAAAAATCACTGTAAAATATCAATGACTAAAGGAAGCAAACACTAATGCATAGTATATAAAATTCTGACTAGAAGACCACACCTCAGTTATGTTACTAGCAGATACACTATTATTATAGCAACACCATAAAACCACGATAATAACAAGTCCTCAGGCCCCAGCCTGTTTTACATTGGAGTATATTATTTATCCAGGACGTGGTCTATCAGCTCTTTAACGTCTGTATAGTCCCTTCCAATTCTAAACATTCATGAACAGAGTGTAACCAAATACCTTAGATGACTATAATCTTACATTTATAGGATGATGGCATCCCTACAATTAGATTTGGCCAGGATGTAAGGAATATCCTCTACCTCTTCTTACCTTCCACAACAGGCTCTCTTAACACAAATAATTCAAAGCTCGTAGCCTTTCCTAACGTTTACAGTACAGTGAGATAAGGATGATTCGTGGCCTATGGCATCTAAACCATAAGAGAAAAAAGATATCACATATTCTAAACATTTAACCAACTACTGCGATTCAAATTAGAAAAACGTGTAAAACGGTATTGGAAGAATAAGAAAGAAGTACCTCACATTGTATGATGATGCACTGTCTGGACCCTCGGATGAAGATGGAAGTTGTGATGTGAGATTGACAACTGCTAATTGTTCATCGCCAGCAAGCACTAAGCATAAACCCCTTCGGTTAAAGGAGAGGAACCGGACTTGGAAGTCCAGATCCACATCTAGACGTAATGTCTGCATCACAGCATCTCTTTTAGAAAAGAATAGATATACTCTGAAAATTCGTGATGATGCTAAAAGATGCCATTTTGGGGGGCCCTATGTTGTATAGGGTTGAACCAAATACCACGTAAAGTTATAACACTGTTTTTCAGAAAACTAAATCCTCGATCCTGTGTTACCATCATAGCACTGTTTTTAAGAAAAAATACATCCTCAAATCCAATGTTCCATAGTTTCTAACTAAATACCATGTCAAGTTTCGATCATAGGACTATTTTTTGAGAAGAATATACGATGCAAAGTTTGCATCATAGTACTGTTTTTTGTGAAGAAAAGATTCTCAAATCCTATGTCATATAATGTTGAACTACAACCACAGCAATCTATGTTGCAAGAATAATCGCTTGACCTGCTTTACCTCAGAAATAAATTAACATCCCACGCATCATTAGAAGGGACGTGAAAGCCAGAACCAGGAAAACAAGAACAAAACTTACAGCACACATTGTTTTGTACTGCAAAAAAACACGACATGAGAAGGCCGGGATTACGTGAACACGTACTTTGAAGCTCTTCTTGGAGAGAAGAGTGCTAGCCTTCTCTGATGCTGAGGCTTCTGCTGAAGAGGAGGAGGAGGAAGAAGAAGAAGAAGAAGAAGATGCGACTTCGGGTTGATCTATTTCGACGCAGTGCAACAGACGCTGGGAGGGGTTCCATAGAAAAAGTCGACCACATCTGTCGTAAGCGATGAGGTTGAGAGGGAGGCGCCATGGAGAAGAGGAAGCTTCTGCGTCGCCGTCCGAGTGACGGAGCCTCTGTCGCTGAGCAGAAGGCGCAGGAATGGCGAGCTTGGAGAAGGCGAGGTTCTGCGAGAGCGGAGCAAGGGCAGCGTCCGCCATGGCAGCAGGCAGCGTCGACAGGGAAGACTGAAAGCATGTGCATGCATGCATGCATGCATGGATGCATGGCTGGATGCATGGATGGGTGCGTGCATGCATGCATGTATGCGTGCCCGGGTGGATGGCATGCATGCATGTTATGGTTCGTGTCTGTGGATATGCATGTATGTGTATGCATGTAGGCATGGCTGTATGCATGTGCCCCCGTCTGCATGCGTGCATGCGTGTCTATGCATGTGTGCATGCGCGCATCCATGTATGTATGGGCGTGTGCGTGTCGGCATGTATGTATGCGCGCCTGCATGCTTGTATGTATGTGTGTCTGCATGCGTGCATGCGTCTATGCATGTGGGTGGGTGTGCGTGTGCGCATCTATGTATGTATGTGCATCGGCATGTGCGCATCCGTGTATGTATGTGTGCCGGCGTATTTTTATGTATGCATGCATGTGTGCCTGCATAATTGTATGTGTGTGTGCTGCATGCGTGCATGCACAATGCATGTGTCGGTATGTTATGCATGGGGGCATGCATGTATGCATGCGCGCGTATATGTATGTATGCGTGCGGGCATGTATGTATGTATGTATGTGCATGTGCGTGTGTGCATGTGTGTGTGCTTGTAGTTGTATGTGTGTCCGCATGTGTGCATGCATCTATGCGTGCATGCGTGCGCGTATACATGTATGTGTGTGTATGTGCATGAATGCGTCGTATGCAGATCTGTGAGTGTGTATGTGCATGTGCATGGGCGTATGCATGTACATGTGCATGTATGCGTGCAAGCGTGTACGACGCATGTGTGTGTATGTATGGATGGGCGTATGCATGTATGTCTACGTGTCTGCATGTGTGTCTATGCATGTGTGTGTATGTATGCATGCATGTGTGTCTGCATACCATGGGGCATGTCACAAAGAATGCAGCATGGAATCAAAATTGAGGGCTTTAGGATTTAGACAAGGAAATATCAGAGTCTGAGCATAAAGCCAAGTCGCTCGTGGGTCATTGGCAGTAGTTTCAAAATTTGTGATACATTCTACGTACTAGGGCTACTTAAATTTGGAAATCCGATTCCCTGCGATTCAGAAGGTTTTATAAATCTACCAGTGCCGGTAATTGGAGCACAACAACTTTTTCGCGATATGCAGGTATAATTAATTGCAGATTCGGCCTAATTACCCCGACACACATCACCGTACTCAACCCATGCTCGATGTCTTTAACAACCATATTACGCTAAAACACGGGTTCCAATACTCGGAACCCTAAAACCCCAGCCTCGAAACCCTAAACCCTAAACTTAAGTCCATCTAGTTTGTTGGGGTTCTCGAAGATACAAGGGTATTCTGTTACCCCCCCTATCTTGACACAACCTCTGCCTCAAAACCCTAAAACCCCAGCCTCGAAACCCTAAACCCTAAACTCAAGTCCATCTAGTTTGTTGGGGTTCTCGAAGATACAGGGGTATTCTGTTACCCCCCCCTATCTTGACACAACCTCTGCCTCAAAACCCTAAACCTAAGCCTCAAAACTCAGAACCCTAAAACCGAGCCTCAAACCCTAAATACTAAACCCTAAAACCAAGCCTCAAACCCTAAACATTAATATACCCTAAACCCTAAATACTAAACCTTGAACCCTAAACCCTAAATACTAAACCCCAAACCCTAAACCCTAAATACTAAACCCCAAACCCTAAACCCTAAATACTAAACCCTAAACACTAAACCTAAATACTAAACCCTAAACCTAAACCCTAAACCCGAGTCCTTCCAGTTTGTTAGGGTTTTGGAAGAGATAGGGGTATTCTGGTAAATAACTGAAAATTGAAGCCAGGGGCATATTTGTAAATACTATTTTGTCCACAAATTCAGAGAAGGGCTTTCTTCTCCATCGACTCTGTTAGGGTTAGGGTTAGGGTTAGGGTTAGGGTTAGGGTTTGGGAGCTTTTCCATCGACTCTGTCAGAGTTAGGGTTAGGGTTAGGGTTTCCTGTCAGGGTTCTGCTGCTGCTCCCCGTCGCCATGTCGAAGAAGAACAGCCTTTCCAAGCGCAAGAGCCAGTACGCGTTCGACCTCAAGAGTAACTTCCTCTTCTCCGCCCCTTCTCCTTCACCAGCATCTGTTTGTTCCTTTTCTGTTCTCGATTGTTTGAGCCTCTCTCTCTCTCTCCTCTCTGCGTCTCCGTCTCGTTGTTCTTCTTTGCTGCAGGAGAGAAGCAAGAACGAGAGAAGAAAGAGAAAAAGCTGAAAGCCAAGGCCGATAAAATGAAGGTAAGTGTACATCACCTCCCACTCTTCTTCTTCTTCTTCTTCTTCTTCTTCTTCATTTATGCGTCTTCAGTGTTTGATATCTCCTTTGTTTCTTATCACATTTGATTCGTATCTGCTCTGCTATATCTTCTTCTTCTTCTGGGTTGTTTTCTAGGTCGGTTGATGATTGTTTCGATCTAGATTTGATAACGTCGACTCCAAATATCCGCCTTCTTAAACCTTTTGTTCTCTTCCAAGTTGACATGGCTATAGATGCTTACCAAATCCCTAGCTAAATCCTCTCTGAACCCTGAACCTTCTAGCCTTTGCTTGGTATTTGATCCTCCTTACATATGATTGATTTGTATGATCACTTCGTTTTCTAAATTTTTCAATTTTTGTAGTTTCAAATTTAGTCTTGTTTTCCTTATTCTGGTCAATTTCAATTCCTTAATCTCGAGCTGTTTACTCTGATCCCTTTTCCTCTGTTCATATGATTTCATTGTGGAAGCTTCATCCGTGTTTCACTTCTCTCTTTTCTTGTTTGGTTGATTTCATTTCGTTTATTTATTTCTGCATTGCCGTGTGATCGCTTCTTCTCATGTTTAGTTTCATCAAAATTGATTTATTTCCTGTGGCATCTCTTTTATTATCTGTTTCTATCTCCCCTTTTGAAGTGAGGTGAGGCTCATTTGACAACTTGAGCTTACACTTGTTTCTCTTTGTTTTCCCTTTCTTTTGTTTTGCTTACTTGCATGGTTGATTTGCATTGTATAGATTCTGCTGTGTTATGCTTTTTTTTTTCTTCGTTGCTCTTTGCTTTCTGGTTCGATTTGATCCGATAGAGCTATCTCTCTATCATGTTGCAATGGTTTGGGTTATATTTTGTTGCTTCGTCTTCTGACTTTTTGTCACATCAATTCATCTTCGTTTTTCTGATGCATCTTGCTCCATTGGGCGGGTTTTCTAGCAGGTTGATTCGTCAAAGCAGAAGAGCAAAAGAGGTTTCAAAGTCGGAAAGAAAGGAAAAGTGAAGTTGAAAGCCTCAGCTCTCACGAAGGCCAAAGCTGCCCAAGCTATGGAAGTGGACTCTTGACAGAATTGTGTATTAAAAGGATCTGTAGTCACTTTCATCACGTAAGTCAAATACTCACTAATTCTGACTCTAAAGAGTGGGTGTGTGTTTACCTCCCTCGAATTGTCTCGTAGACATACACATCTGTGATGTGTTTCCGATATAAGTCTTCTGGTATCATGCCCTTAGCTTTTAAATGCCAGGGATAGTAAGTATCAGAAGGGCAAGAGAGTGCATGCCGCTAGCTTGTATCTGTCAAAGTTGAGTTATGAGAGCAGTGTCAAGAAGGAAAACACAGCTTTTTTTGGCGTACATGATCTTTGGTATTGAATGATGGTCAGTATGAACTGACGATGGTTTTACCTATGAAGACGAGATCGTGTTGCATTTTTATGGATATGTAGTGTTACATTTCCTTGCAAATGTTGATCAGCATACTGTGGAGTATTTATAAGCTCGATGGTTGTCTTGTTTTGTGCAAAGACAGCCTTCGGAAGATGTGTTGATTTAGCTCATTCGGGTGTTCTCGCAAAGAAAAGCTAAATGAATGGGAAGATGAAAGATGTGTTGCAAGCCATAATTCTGTCTCACCTACATGGAACCTGATATGTGCAATATTTGAACAAATCAGAGAAAAAAGATGATAATGATGATGGTTGTTGCACTAAAAAGCTCACCAGCTTTGCTATCTGATGTTGTTCATTGAATCTTCGTGAATTCTTGAATTCTATATCAAACTTGCAGGAAATTTTTGAAAATTCATCTTCACAAATTCGGGAATTCTATTTCAAACATGCAGGAATTCTTGAAAATTCATCTTCACAAATTCTCTAATTCTATTTCAAACATGCAGGAAATTCTTGAAAAATCTTCAAACCCCAGACCCTGAACAGGAGATACTCTGAAGTGATTGACTGTTTCCGCTGATTGTGGATGTTGCAGCGACATAGGTGATGTATCCTCGGTGTTTTGACTGATGTTTTCATCAAAGCCTTGTTTCTATTGTTAAGCGTATGTAAGATCGACAACTGGCATGAGTGCATTTCCGTGACATGGAGCGGTGATGAGATTGGTCTGTTGATTATCTATATTGGATTGCGGATTCTGTATGATGTTTGATGTGTGTCAAAACATGCATGAACTCGGCACTCATTGTTTCGTTCTATGAATGTCACAAACCCTGTCCTGGATTTGCATTTAGAATTTGTTAGGATCTGACATCACTGGAAGAATGTGTTCCGGTTCTCTTGTTCTCTGTCTAGAAGCAAAAAACTCACCCGATATCCATCTGTTTGAACTGCGCTTTTAGTGCTGCAAATTCTCTTGTTCATATTGTGCTTTGGTTGTAGACAATCTCAGGCATTCGGGCTCGAATTGAAATCGATGGGTTTCATGCTCCTATGTATGCATGGATTTGTTGGATGCAGAAATATGCGTTGAATGCCCTGATTCATGATTCAAGCATTTCCATGTACCGATGCATCGATGCACGAGGATGTAAAGTCAAAAATCATATATGCTATGAAACAATGCCAAGTTTATCTATGCAAAGGTGCACAGATGCATGAATAACCATTTGTTCCTGCATTTGTTCCTGCCTTACAATGGTATAAAGAATGATGAATGATCCATTACCGGAGGAAGTTCCATCGCCGCGTCTCTACTTACTCAGATTGGCCTTGAATACCATCAAATTTCAGAACAAATAATTTCAATGTAGAAATAATTTCAGAACAAATTTCTTGTATCGCCTCGGCTGGATTTACCTTCAAATGGAGCGATGCGCTTTGCCTTCCATAATGCCCGAGGAGTTGCGCTGCGAAGCAGCTCCCAAAATGGAAACGATGTACCCCCTGCGTTTCTCTGCTCTGTCTGTGCCCTCGTGGAAAGCATGGTAGAAAGTGTTGCATTGATTTCGATGAATTTATTCGAAAGATCGCTAGTGTATTTTCATTCGCGTCATTCGAAGGAGTAGATCACACTACCGATCCCCCTCCTGAAATGGTGCCGCAATGATCCTCGAGAGTCGTCTCCATTACGTAAATCGCTCGGTAGCGTGTTCAAGACCTGTCTGTGTACAAGCCATCGTATGTCCACAACGTGGACAATCCGACAGCTTACCCATCTTACTCATCCACTCTCCAACATGTAATGCTCGATGTCAACCGTTGACAATTAGACCATGTAATGCTATCAACCATTGGCAATTAGAACATGTAATGCTCGATGAACTATCAACCGTTGACGATTAGTTATCCGATAAGCCTGATTCCTCTCCCAAAGTTGCCGAGGAATCAAAGTTGGTTCCGCGGAGAATGGTCTCCCTTACAAGAGAATGGTCTTCATGTGTATTTTTTTCCCTCTATTTTTTGCAGTTGTTTGATTGGAAATGCGTAATTATACCACGCAAATTGATACATAAATGAGGTATGTAACTAAGTCATGCCTGATATAAAATACCACAAACACTATTTTGGAAATAATTTTTCTTTGATCTAGATTCTAAACACATGAACAAACAAACAAACAAATAAATAAGTATCATATGCAAACTTTGGATAAAATCTAAACATATACTATTTACAAATAAAAAGGAAAAATAATATATATATATATATATATATACATAATGCTCATTTGGAATACTAGTCTTCCTATAGTTATATGATACATGTCTAAATCTAAGTATAGATATCACTATAGATAAATTTTTATTGGCGATTATTGCTATATAACAATTGAATTAACACAGGTACCAACTGAAAAAACAAACAGGAATATTCTCAAATTTGCCCCTGGTCTTTTCAGGAATACATAGCTGGGGAAAAAAAGGGTATCCATGAGGGAAAAACAAAATAAAAAAGGAATTAAAACGAGCAAATACAGCTTTTTTTTTTCCCTCTTGTTTGTTCTGAAAAAATATCCTTTGTCATTAGTTATAAAAGAAATGTCCACTGAACTACAATCCTTTTATAAGAGTGTAAGGACCCAAGAACAAATAAGCATTCCACTGTACGCGGCGATTTTTATACGAATCGATCAACGCTAAGACACAGGAGGGGGAAAGCAGATACCTTGGAGTAAGTAATACAATTCAGAAAGGCATTGCATTGTAAATATTGTAGAAGAGGCCTCAGACACCATTTCTTTTTTTCCCCCTCTTCTTCTTCTTTCTTCTTCTTCTTCTTCTTCTTCTTCTTCTGTTTGCAGATATTTTCTCTTTTATCAGAAAAAGGAGGAAAAAAAAGGAAGAAGAAGAAGAAGAGGGAAAAAAAAAACCTCATTTTTAATTCCTTAATTAATTAATTATTTTCCGGCATTTGTTCAGGAATTATTTAGTGCATATTCCATACATTTATTTAATACGACAAACAAACAAACAAACAAATAAATAAATAAACAAACAAACAAATAAATAAATAAATAAACAAATAAATAAAAAATAAATAAAAAAAAATTAAAAAAAAATAAAAAAAATAAAAAAATAAAAAAATAAAAAAATAAAAAATAAATAAAAATGGAGCAAAAAAAATGGTGTTTTTCCCCCTTCTATTTATTTGCAGATATTTTCTCTTTTTATTTCAGAAAAGGAAAAAAAAAAGAGAGAAAATTAATGGTGAATATAAAAGGCAGCTTCTTCTTCTTCTTCTCTCTTTCTTTCTTTCTTTCTTTCTTCTTCTTCTTCTTCTTCGTCTTCTTCTTCGTCTTCTGTCTGTGTCCGTGTCTGTGTGTCTGAATCTTCTGGGATCCACAGCTTCCCTTCCAGTACCGCTACTCCGAAGTGCTGCGCTCCCTCGCTCTTTCCGCTCGGAGCTTCTCCCTGAAGAGAACTATACTCCTCTTGCTCCCCCCGCTCCTTCCGTTTTTCGCTTCTTTGCACCGACAGTAACGGTGCCTCCAGGTTCGCTTCCCTCTCCCTCTCCTTTTTTTTTTTCCCCTCTATCTTTTCTTCGATCGTTTCCCCCGCTAGATCCGGCCAGATCTTGCTAGATCTCGCCATACGCCCCTGCACATTCTCTCTTTTCGCATCCGCATCCGCATCCGCATCCGCCGGCCGTGCGCCGCAGCGATTTGTTCCTTGCATGACGTAGAGCAGAACGGAGTTCCTCCCGAGGCCTTCACAGGCTCGAAACGAGCAAGCAAAACAAAGCAATATATCCACCTCCAGTTCGTCGCACCAAGTGTACCACAATGTCCATGTTTCTGTTCCACTAATCTGACGGCTTCACATCCGAACATGAAGCTTAGACACGCATGCTCTAATTTTAAGAGGTCAGACCAGAACGAAAGCTCGGATTTGTGATAATATCTCGCTTCAATTCACTGATTCGGTAGCTCTGGTTTCACCCTGAATTCTTACAGAGATACTCCTTGAAACTAGGAGGATAATGGAAGATTAAAAACAGATAGGCCCAAATCCCTAACCCTCCTGAATCTGGAGAGCTCATTTTTAAACCCTAAACTATAATGCAAAAAGTGTAACATCAAAAAGCAAGCCTTTTAACCTACCCCCACAAACCTTCTGCAGGAGGATGCTGTTTGATCTTTCCATTGATGCACTCTGAGACTATAAAGACGTGATAAAACCTTCAATATCTAAATGGTTTTGTTTGTCTCATTCTCTTTCCACATTTTTATGCCGATGTATTTTATTCCTTAGTTCCTTAAATGTTCCTTCGCTTTCTGCAGATATATATAAGGTGCCCCAGCTAGCTTACTATGGGAAACTACCTTAGCTGTCCAAGAACTGAGAAATTATCAGAGGATGGGGATAATGGAGTACTCAAGTACGGGGCTTCATCTATGCAAGGATGGCGTAGTAGCATGGAAGATGCGGTAAAAGACCCGACTTTTGTTTGCTGTTCGAACAATTACTAGTTATGGATCTCATTTTCTTGTAAAGTTATAGTAGAAGCATGGAAGATGTGAGGAAAGATCCTAATTCTGTTTGTCTTTTAAGAAGTGCTTGTGAAAAGCTCTATTATGTGTATATTTGTATCTATTGTATAAATTTAATGGGAAAATCTGGTATAACGTCATTGTTTTCCCATGTCTTTCAAAGAAATGCTAACAAAAGATTCTGTGTTGCGTTCACCTTCCTTTTTATGTTGTAGATCTTAATGTATGACCTGTCAACTATCAGTAATCAAAACCTGTTAACTTTAACCATACTAAATTGTTCAAAACAACTCAGGAATGTGTCGGAGTATTGGTATATTGAAAAGCTGTTCCTTAATTAAATTGTAATGATAAAGTTGCGAACTTGACACCTTGCATGCTTGGTGCACTTGTTCTGCCTAATGTGGTATTTCTTGTGTATACAGCATGCTGCAGTTTTGGATTTTGATGTAGGTACATCCTTTTTTGGGGTCTATGACGGGCATGGAGGTAACTCTTCTTACTCTCTTAGATATAAGAAGTTAAAATGCTCTTATATCTGGTATTGGCTAAACGAATCTGGAATTCCGGAGACCTTTTGAATTAGCCTATGAGAAAGAAATCAACATCTTCCTGATGAAAATGTGTGTCAATGCTATTGGAACTCTTACGACATATTGTGCTACACTCGGTTTAACAGAAGAAAATAAAGAAAGATATTTTAACATCTCTAGAAGATTAAAATATGCTATTAGACATAACAGAAGATTATAACCTGTCAAATTTAATCTCCATGTGATGGTAATGAACTCGTCAAAGCATGTAATGGAAGGAACAATATGTGCCCCTATCTAGTCTTCTTTGCGGAATTCTATTAGACAAACAGATAAGGTGATACAGTGTAAAGTAGCATAAGTCTCCACGTGACAATAATGAACTTGTGGAAGCAAGTAATGGAAGGAGTAATATGGGTCCCTATCTAGTCTTCTTTGCGGAATTCTTAGGCGAACAGACAGTGTAATACAGTGTACTATACATACAGTACATGTACAATGCGTGTCCTACAAATTTGAAAGGCATTCCATCTTTTTCTTCAAAATACTAGAGTACATATTTTGAAGGCAGATCATTTTGGAAATATATAAAATAGTCTAAATACTTACCTTTGTTTTTCGCCTAATTATTATTTTACTAACTTCAGATGATTTATTCATGCGCAATGAAGAAATCATTCCATCTTAAAAGAATATTTTAGGCCGAATTTATACTTTAACAAATTTAAAGTACTTGTTAAATATTTAGAATAACTATATATGTAGAAGAGGTTGAACATGTTGGTCTTGTAATTGTAAAATCTGAAGTACATGGAAGTAGTTTAGAGTATGCTAAACATATTTCAGTTCATTAAGTACGCATGTGGATCCAAAGTGTTCCCAGTAATGTAGATGCAGAGCTGAGAATACTGCCCTGTCTGGGTCTCTATCATGGTTGGTTCTTTAAGTAGGCATTGCCTACATTTATGGGAAATTGTGATTATCCCATCTGTTACTTATAGGTGCACATGCCTCTCATAAGACAAGTTGAGCCCTTTGGGATGCTACTTATAGGTGTCTGTATAATTATTATGTATATCTCACCTCTTCCTGTCCCAACAAGAGTTCCAGATTTGATCTTGTTAGCCATGCTCAAGTGGTGGTAGACGTCATCAATTTAGTTCTGTCAAGTTACCATAGTCTCTCTTTTCTAGAGGAGATTTGTATTCAAATGGAGCACCTCTATGAATGTTTAAAGTTGCCATTAGGGCATAGCAAAAAATATGCGTGAAGGGCTTTAAACTTTTTTTCAGAAATGGCATTCTTTTTTGGCCGGTTGTACATAATACCGATGGCAATAGCATGTCGAGCAACTAAGGCTGTCAGACAACAATATGTTTTGTTACTGGTAAGCAGTTGTCTCCAGGAGTCACATTTTTGTATTCTTCATTTACTACATTATGTAAGACCTATTTAATTTAATTTAATTACTTTCTCATCTGATCTCTTGAAATCGAGAAAAGCCATTGCATTGCTAGTGCAATACTGAGCAGATCAACATTGGTTGACCTAGTTAACATTATGTTCTGATAGTTGGATTGACCTTCTATGATACGAAGTAGTCAGATAGTTTGTTGTAAGATTGTATGTGATTCTTGTACCATTTGATGGCAAACATTGTAACATATACTACAGATTTGTAACGAGTCTGCTAACACAGGTTAAAAGTTTGGTCAACGTGCTATCTTGCAAGGCCTTTAATTCACATCCGTGTTCCATACTTGTTCTTAATGCGACCAGTGCAAGCAAGTAATAGGACATTATGGTAAATTGTAAGGAGTCCTACTAAACTTCAGAGAGAATCCTTTATTTGTCTCTATGAACAGTTATGAGCTAGACGGCTAATACCTGGTTGAAAAGTGTGAAGGAAAAGGGAGTTTTACAAGTCACAACTTAGAGAGTTGTTGGTCATGGAAAGCCAACAGTTGCAAGTGGTCAGCTATATATGTGCTTCAGTCAGTTGGGTGTTACAGTTAAATCCTTAAAAAACTCCCTAGAAGGACATAAGCTATTGCCAAGTGACTAAAATTTTCAGAGAAGAATCTCTTTGGAGATGTTTATTCCATTCTCTGCAGATCGATTGTGGATGTGAGTAGCAGAGGTGCATATTTTTCAAAATTAATCGGTATTGCAATTTCTGGGTTTGGTGTGGCATAAAATACTCTTAGAACGGCATAAATGAATTGAGGAGATTATGACTGTCTGAGGAAATAATTTAGCGAATTGATTCTGTATGCTGAGAACAACGCAACCATGAGCTACTGCTTGCTGTTCCATGATGTGAGACTTGAAATAAAGCTGTGGTTGGCAGGGCAGATAGGAATCCAGGTGCTATCTCATAAAGAATCAGGCAACTCTTTGAATGCATCTTTGTGGGGTGAGTGAAACCTGAATTTATTTATCAACTTGCCTTACCTGCTGAAGAACACTGCTTCCTGGCCAACCAATGCTGATGACATTCGATGTTAGCATGATGCAGTAGATCTCCTTCTAAGAACCTTTAATACACACTATAACAATTGCATAAATACCAATGTTATGGTGGAGATAAGCATTGAGCATTTTACTGGAATCCTATATGAGAAACCCTGTGAGTGGGGTACTGGGAATGTGCTGATCTGAGCTAAAAAAGAGAGTAGAGCTTACTAATTCTCGATTGTTTTTTTTTTCTTTACCAGTAAATTTTCCAATCTGGAACCGTGGACTGTTATTTGTTGTTTCCTCATGTATCGTATGCCCTGTCAAATTTTCCAATATCACATGTTTATCAATATTCCTCCCCTGATGTAAAAGATATAGCACTGTGATGACTTTGTACTACAGGAAAGGTGGTATCAAGATTTTGCGCAAAGCATCTGCATGGTCAGATTTTGCGTGGTGAAGCATATCACAAAGGTGACTTAGGGCAGTCTCTCCAGAATGCCTTTTTAAGGTTGGTATACTATTGACATTTGGCATAGTTCAAAGAATTAACTTTATCACATCATATTTTTGCAAAAATTTAGTTGGTCCTCTTGCTTGAGCAAAATCAAAACAGAGGTCGTGTTTGTTTTTTGTACTGCCCTGGAGATAAAACATGCTTTTTCTCATCACCCCCTTGCTTAGTCGTGTGAAACATTTACACATTTAATGTTTTGATTGCTTGTTAGTAGCCTTGTTTGCATCAGAATTAAAATGACCATATGCTATACTTATTTGCAACACTTTCTCAGGTTGCTGCCGCTTTATGAAAGGGTAGAGAACCTCTCAATGGGCATGTTGGACTGAAATAATGACATTTTATTAATTAACTAGATGTTGATCTGCTGAATCAATTAGGGATGCTGCAGCCTGCAGTGGTTATAGTAGCGAACTGAAGCACCACGATGCTTTGCTGGTCATTAAAATGGAAGGTTGTTCGAAGCACCATAATGAATGGCAATCTTGGAGTTTGTTGCAGAGAATTTTGTGAAATTTCTGACAAAATGATATAATTTTCACAATTATCCATTTCTGACTGCTAACAACTTTAAAAATAGCTTTATTTTCAAGCGTCAGTTTATTACATCCCAATTGAACTTAGCATTAAGTGGTTTAAGGCTCTTTATCTCCTCAAAGGTTGCTTGCTCAGTTATTTACTAGAGTTGGGAATGAAAGGAAGTTGTGTTATTATCATTATTATTTTCTTTAGATGTTGTAATCGACTTGTTTGGAAGTATTCTTCTAGTCCTAATGCAGCAGCTTAATCTTTGCTAATTTAGGCCACTTTACTTTCCGTATGGGACTTGTTTTTGTTGCTTCTCTGATTAACATTTTTGGAGTGCCATTGTTTAGGATGGATGAGATGATGCGTGGTCATCGAGGCTGGAGAGAACTGAACACATTAAATGGTGACAAGTTTAGTAAAATAAACAATTTCATTGGAGGTCTTATGTCACCAAGAAGTTCTGAGAGCAAGGCTGTTGCAGTGACCAAGGAAATTGAGGATGATGAATGGACATTTGAACAGGTATAAATTAATACTTGAGAATGTCATTTTTGACTCTTTGCTCTTGGCTTCCAAATCGCCTAAATTGTTTATTCCTTTCCAGAAAACATTAGCTGTGGCATGTGTGTGTTTAGCTTGAGTTTTGTTAAACTGGAATTAATGTCTATATATCTGCCTACCAAAGATTGATCCGAGACATGGCACTGCTCTTTGCTGTACAAAATCTTTCTTTTCAAAGTAAAACAATTGAGTAAGAACCTGCAACAAAAGAGATTATTCCGATTAAATTGGTACTGATGTGCAAATCAATATGCATTGTGCATGAATGTCTCTAGACATGACCTTTTGAAGATGTTTGAGCAGCCATTTGAAGCTCAAAGATATGTTTAGTAATGACTGGCTTTCAACAATTTTAATGCTTTAGTGTCAGCTAGTAAATTTCTTTTCTAATCGAACCACGAGATCCAGTGAGTCTCCTCTGTCACTGGCATAGGATGCATGCATGTACCAGTTGGGGTTCTAGCTAAGGTCTTGGGAGGTTTAGAATGTTGGGGCAGCCATTTGAAGCTCAAATATGAGTGGACTTTCTACAATTTTATTTTGCTTCAGGTGTCAGCTAGTAAATTGCTTTTCTAATTGAACCATGAGATCTAGTGAGTCTCCTCTGTCGCTGGCATAGGATGCATGCATATATACCTGCTTGGGTTTTAGCTAAGAGATTGGGAGGTTCAGCTAAGAGGAGAGGTACAAATTATGGCTGTGACCATCTTGTCCGTTATGTGTACAAATGATATCTGACAGTTCTAGGATGTTACAGGGGGCACATTCTGACTTTTCTGGACCGACATCTGGAAGCACAGCTGTTGTAGCACTTGTACAAGGTGATAAGATTGTTGTTGCAAACGCTGGAGACTCTCGCTGTGTTCTTTCAAGGGGTGGAAAAGTATGTTCATGTAGAGAAGTGCTCAATATGTATTCGTGTTGAAGTATTTGGTTATCTAATGATGTTAAAAAAAATGAGGTAATTTCTGCCCAGGCTTTTGACTTGTCTATAGATCATAAACCAGAACTTGAAATCGAAAGGAACAGGATAACACAAGCTGGTGGATTCATTTACGGGGGCAGGGTGAATGGAAGCCTAAATTTGGCCAGGGCTATAGGTTGGTTTTCATGTATTTGTGTTGACAGTTTTATTGAGTATTACAATGTCACACATCTCACTTTGTGAGTAATTGATTGTACAGGTGATGTGGAGTTCAAGCAAAACAAATACTTGTCCCCTGAAAAGCAAATAGTGACTGCATGGCCAGATATACAGATCGTAAGTGACCTAGAAGGGATGAAAATTTCCATGATGGGTTTAGATTTTTTAAAGCCTGGATTAAAAGTCTTTTTCTATTGCTACTTTCCTTGGATTGCAGGTAGAGAGAACTGCTGATGATGAATTTCTTATACTTGCTTGTGATGGAGTGTGGTAAAGATTAACTTCTTAAGTCTGAATGCTTTTCTGTGAATTCTTTTGCTCTACATTGTGTATATTGTATTTGATATACGTACATACATACATAAATACATAAATAAATATGTAGTGGAGTATTTTCATTGTATTGCATGGTTCATACAAGTTAAGTCTGAGGGCACGTTCTCATCATTTATCAAATATTTGCTTGTAGATGACCTATTATCACATGCATTCATGTAGACTGAAATTCAGTCACTTTGTTGGGGTGTATCTAATGAAGATTTGCTTTCTAGTAAAGAGGAGTAAATTTCTAGATTTTATAATCTTGATCAAATTAAGTGTGCATAGAATTTAAGCACTATGCCTGGTAACAAGTCCTGACACTTTGGCTCATATCAGGGATGTCATGACAAGTCAAGCTGCTGTAGACTTCATTCATCAGCATATTGACACGGTAAATATGCCCTTCTAAAGATATGAAGCTGTGAATATCAGAGAGATGGTGGAATCAGCGTGCATAACGGGTGTTCTTACAAATAATCTGGGTTTATTTGGAAGCCAGGTTCCATCTCTTTCAGCGTTATGCGAGAAGATTCTGGACCACTGTTTGGCCCCAACCGTCTTACTGGGTGAAGGGTGCGACAACATGACCATTATCATTGTACAACTGAAGCAGCAGCATTGAAAGGAAAGGAACAGGTGCACCAAAACTTAGGCTCATAATATATATAGGTACGGGATCCAGAGCGTGTGCCACCATTCGTCAGCAGTTTGTAAGTGGTTGGCTAAGCTGCGATGATCATGGCAACATTTTGCTTGTAGAAGTGGCTGTATATATAAAATGTGCGCATTCTTTGTACCCGGGTTGTTTTCTTTTATCAAGAGCATGAGATTCTGGAACCCGTAGATCTGTGCATTTCTCTGTTGTAACACACCTCCAAGTGGAGGGGCAAGAAAAAACAGTAAAACGAATAAATTTGGTAATGCCTATAGTGGGTATATTAGGAGAGAAATGTTATTGATGCTGCAAGTGTTTCTCTGCGACTGCAAGTGGTGGATGGTGTGAGAAACACACTATTATCACCACACACAGTTGTCCAAATGGATAGTTTTTTTCTGTGTTTGTTTTCACATAGAGCAGCATATGCATACTGGTCCTGTTCATCCAGTGTATATTCTATGTGATGCTTCTTCCATGTTCTTCACAATGGTGATGGGAAGTTGAAAGTTGGTAAGAGAGTGGTTTCTGTGATTTTTCTTTCACACTGAATGATGAAGTTTTTGTAGGAATTCGCATGGGGGATGGTTTCCTTCCTTCGGCACACGCCAAAGCTGAAGAAGAGGGAATGGATTTGCTCTTTTGAATGCACATATGAAAGCAAAGCCTGATTTGCCTATCTTAAAGCACAGGGTAAAAATTGTCTTCTTAAGGAAACACACATGCAGGGTGGTTTAATATTGAGATTGACCATCCATCATGAACAGTTTGCTGTTGCTGTTTACATTGTTTTGGATTGCTCAGTGCACAAATGTAGGTGGAGCTTGGAAAAAATATCACATATGCAGAGTTGAATGAAAGCCTTAGTCACTGAAAAGAGGGGCAAAGATTGCGCTTATTGCGATCTCTTAATTTTCGGCCAAAATTTCTAATGCAAGATTGCTGTTGTGAACTCCCATTTTTCGGCCTCAGTCTTCCTTGGCTCTTGAGGCCATCTTGCGAATCAGCCTAAGATCGCGTCAATTTCTGCTGCCACATTCGGGACATTGATTCGATCACTGATGGCTAATCTGTCTTTTAATGGATTGTCAACTTGTTCAATCTATATCTACAATAATATAGCTAATGATAAAATCCAATGTCTCCTGTAATTTAATTGCCTTAGGAAAGTTTCTACTGATTTGATTGTCGATAGCGAAAAATTTTGCATGCACAAAACTCTTTCAGAAAAGGCCTTTCGATCGATCATCAATCTTTTCCTGTGATCAATAAATATTCTTGCAACATCACCCACTTCTCATCAGCGTAGAACCCACGAGATACACCACTACCAAGTTGTAGCAAATTTGGACAGGAGAACTTAGAAGGCGATCCGTGATTTCACATCACTTGAGTTTCTTCGGGGGTATCCAAAAGGCGCTTACAACTGGAGCAGATTGTCTCACACAAAGCAAAAACATCTAGATTCTATGAACATCATCATCATACCCTTTTTCACATCGGTGACCTTACAAAATCCACGAGGCTATGCTCAACTTGCAATGCTGGGAAAGCCTCTAAAACTTTCACTCTATCTACAAATCATTGCAGTGCACCCCTATGTTCTACTGTCTACCAGACGTATGTACAAACAATATCAAAATTTGTACGCATTGAAACAAAAAGAACCCTCACTTTGTTTGCAGCAGCAGCCGTCCTACTTCAAGGTCGACCTGAAAATCAAACAAAGAAAAAAGAGACTAACTAGTCAAAGCCGTGTCAATAATGAAAACATAATCTATCTATCTATCTATACCTATACTCGGTCAGGAATGAGCTCATGAGCTCACACCCTAGCTTCAGCTCTGTTCTGCTCCTAATATGACAAGCATGCAAGCTTGGGAGTTTTTTCTGTCACATTGCCATCCCATATCACGTGCACATGCCCTCTGCTTTCACCTCTATAAATTCACTTCTAATTTTGACAAGCATACAGGTTTATTTTAACGGGCATTTGGCTATGACATTTTACATGTAAGAAGCCTTGGCTTTTGCTGTGCAAATTATCTAGTAATATTATTAATGTGGTATTACTTGACAAGCATATAGCGCAAACCATTGTTGGCTCTTGTTCACACAATATTTTTTTTCTAATAACGTCGATGTAGCTTTTTGCTTGAAAAGCAGATAACCTCATACGCATTCTTGGCTTTCACTTCAGCAACTTTGTTTCTAATATTCCTATCACAACTTACTTCTAATATAAGCATACTATCACAAAGTTCCTTGGGAATTTCCGGTGAAAAGAGGAATTTACCTTTGATACATGGGACTCTGGGGCAACGCCTTAGAAATTGTGGTGACATAATTGAAAAGTGACGTTTGATAGCCATCAGAAGCCGAGGAATCCAACTCATGGATTGTGGAAGCTCTTAGCCAGATGCCCCTGTAAACAATAAAAGAAGGAAAATGACACAACATAACTTTTTCATGAGATACATTGAATCATAAATCCAATCTATGGGTTTTCACTATTTTTTACATCAGATCAAAACCGCAATAGCATGCATGGCTCATGAAAGATGGAGCTACAATGAAGATCGTTTGGAACATGTATTAAATTAATTTACGCATAAATACCCTATGACTTGTTTTCTGATTCGGAAGCAAACATGTGGATGACTCAACAGGATTTCCACATTATGAGAGGACATAAATAACCCAGACAAGATTTTGGTTTCAACTCACCAGGGATTCAAATTAAGTTCATCTGTTGGAATCAGCATCATGAACTCCCGAAACTGACCATACTTTATGGACCCATTTGCACTAGCACCCATGAATTTCATCATAGAAGTGATATTCGCTTCGGTTGCAACAAGACCAGCTCTCTTCAGAGAATCTCGGAGATTCTCTCTCTGGAGTGTACCACTTTTACTAACACCGAGAGAGTTGAAAAGGTTCACCATAATTGGTTCTTTTTCCTGCAAAACTGAGCAGAATTCTGATAATCCCAATGTTTTGACCGGCCAAATTCTACCCTTGCTTGGCATTAATTTTTGTGCATAATGGGTTGGAAGGTTCATCTTGGACATGGCAAATTTCAAATCACTCAGAGTCACTTTTCCATCAGCATCCAAATCAAGTTTCTCGAATGTGCACCTTCCTGGAGCAAGAAATGGTGTATTTAAATGTCAGTACTTGACAAATTATTTAGTTAACAAATATGAACACGCAGCTAGTTCCACATAGATGTCTGATTGCTATAAAAAAAGCTAATTTATGATATTGTATGGGATCAATGAGCTCAAATAAAGATCGACTTTACTGTATCAGAAATCAAAAGAGCATTTTTTTTCTTATTGGACCGACCATATCTGGGATGGAAAAGGTTGCATCCAATGCTGGCATGATTTAAACACTTGCAATTTGATGTAAATATTGATATTCATGGTGCATTCAGGTTGACAACCAAGCTGAAGATATTCAGACTTCTTGGATCGAATATTATGCTATGATACCAATCAATCTTAATGCCATGATTTGAGGATTGGAATAAAACTCTAGGCACTTGCACGGAATGGAAGAAGAACCAACAAATCCAATTCAATGCCAACAGCTAGCATTAAGGGAAAATAAAACTAATATTCTAAGTAACATATGCAATTATATGGGGACACTATTGAATATATCCAGATATAAATAGCGAACATCAATTACACGAGAAAGTTCTTGTCTTCTTTGAACTTAAAGAAACAAAAACACTGCTTTCAGAAATTTTTTAAATTTACCTTCATGTTCAACATACACGAAGAAATCTTGGACTGAACTGAGCATTTCTTTGTCAGGAAAATCTTGTTGCCTCTGGGATCCCACTACATGTGGAATCAGCTCGCCAAATGTTTTCATTGACATACTACGTATCAATGCAAGTGGAGTCTTCTCCATCTGGTTGGCATGTTTGAACTTCTTAATGGCAGAATTCACCATCATCTCATTATTAAAAAAATCTTTTGTACACATCATCCCTGGATCGCCTTGCAATCGTGCGTATGCCGAGGACCTATATACCATTGGCTTCATTTGGATAGCATCCATTAATGTAGACACTAAATAATCTCCTTCTTTGGGGGGGGTCATCAAAAATATTCCAAACAGTAGACTTATCTCCAGATATCTACATTTAAGTATTTCCGCATCCAAATCAAAACATGGTTCCTGACCTTTGAGATGCTGCTTATTTGAAATGAACGAAAGTATGTGTCTGTGCAAAGGCAGTAAAGAAGCTTCAAGCTTCTCTTTCCTTCCAATAGTGGTATTCTGCTTATTCTTTTGCAAGTTGACTCTAGATTTGATCCCTTGCTCACAGAAGTGACTTGCCTTGATTATGACCTCAGAGAGATTCTTAACTGCCTTTTGTGCCCATGGAGCTTTCAATTTGAAGAGATCTGGATTTAGACTAGGAAGAGAGACACTGCAGAAACAATCAACTGCTTCTTTAGCATTATAATCATCTTTGGCTGACTGTTTGTAATCTTTTAACAAAGCGGACCCTGGAAGAATGCCTTTATGCTTCCTCTTCAAAATATCAGAACTGTTAGTACTAACTTGAATATTTGCCATCGAATTTTGACGATTGAGCAGAATACTTAATCTACTTCTTCCCTTCTCTATTTTGTATGTTTATGTTGTGCATGTACCAAATTATACTTGCACACTCGTCTTCCGATTAAGTCAGAACCTTCAACCTCTGCTTTTGATGGAGAGTTCAAGGAGTCTATTGCTTCAAATAAATCAGAATGTATGAAAAATCCCGGGTATAGATTACAAATAGTATATTATACCTGTTTCAAACAGATATATTTCATCAGTAAATCTGGTGGCATTCAACTTGTTATCCATCTTCCACGTTATGCTGTTTTCCTTCTAACTTCTTAGATTTTAGTATCAAACATTATTTGGTTACCTACATCTACTTAGATATTCCTTCAATTTAGCTTCACGATTTTCAACCTCCAATCATTTTCTGCTAAATCCAGTGCTTCAAATCTAAAGCTTCTTCTCCTTATCCCGGAACCTTGTTATGTCATTTCTGAGCCTGCAAACCATCATAATTCTTTTTTTTTTCTTGAGTTGTTTTCTTATTTCATTCCTAAACTTTTATCTTCTAAAATATTCTCCAAATCTTTTATATCTTCTCCTTACTGCAGTTCTAAGCCTAGAAGCTTCTTCTCTTCTTCTTACATAATTCACGAATCATCCTTCGGTTCTTAATCTTGGACCTAAACACGTATTAGTTTGACAGTGGAAGACAAACATCTAATAATGGGGCCATGTGCCTTTATCTTCTCTTCAAGCATCCAGAGAGAAGAATACCTACCTGCAGAGAAGAAATTGCGGTGGTGTGAAGGGGTTGTTGAATCAATCAATATAGAGGCAAGCAAACGAAAAGAAGAAAGAGAAGCCTGAATGAGCCACTATCTCCGGTATCCCTCACAGCAGGTACTTCGGGTAAAAATCTGAGAGCAGGCAGGCAACCGTTAGGCTGTTGTCTCCAGTAGCAGCATTGAGGATCGCGGGCCTTGTAGCCTTCTTCTGCGCTTCCAAAGCCGCCGCCACCACTTGTATCTTCTTCTTTCTCAAACTGCTTCTCGGAATCCCTGTCTTTCTGTATACTTCTTCGTCTTCGTCTTCTTCTTCTTCTTCTTCTTCAAACTGCTTCTCCGTATCCCTGTCTTTCTATATACTTCTTCTTCTTCGTCTTCTCCTTCTTCTTTCTTCCACCACCACGACTACCACCACTTCTTTCTTCTTCTTCTTCTTCTTTCTTCCACCACCACCACCACCACCAACAATTTCTTCTTCTTCTTCTCCTTTCTTCCACCACCACCACCACCAACAATTTCTTCTTCTTCTTCTCCTTTCTTCCACCACCACCACCACCAACAATTTCTCCTTCTTCTTCTTCTTTCTTCCACCACCACCACCGCCGCCGCCGCCAATTTCTTGTTCTCCTTCTTCTTCTTCTTCTTCTTCTTCTTCTTCCACCACCACCACCGCCGCCAATCTCTTCTTCTCTTCCTCCTCCTTCAAACTGCTTTGTCCGTATCTCTGTCCTTCACCACCAGTCTTTTCTTCTTCTTCTTCTTCAAACTGCTCCTCCGTATCTCTGTCTTTCACCACCAGTCTTGTCTTCTTCTTCTTCTTCTTCTTCTTCTTCTTCTTCTTCTTCTTCTGCTTCAAAACTGCTTCTCCGTATCTCTGTCTTTCTGTATACGTCTTCCTTCTTCTTCCTTCTTCTTCCTTCTTCTTCTTCTTCGATCTTCTGCGTCTTCTTCTTCGGTCTTCGTATCTCTGTGTTTTTCACAGTCGGCGCCGCTGAGCAAAGAAGCTGAAAATATGATTAATTAATTAATAAAATGGAAAAAAAAACCAAAAACCAAAAACCAAAAACCAAAAAACAAAATGAACCTAAAAAAAATACAAAAGGGGGAGTAAAAACCAAAAGGAGAAATAATTAACACCGGCCGAAAAAAAAAAAACAAAATAAAAACGGGGGATAAAAATGGATAAAACGGGGGTAAAAAGCAAAAATAGAAAAATAGAAAAATAAAAAGGAGAGAGAGAGAGAGAGAGAGAGAAACGGGGAGAAAAAAGGGAGAAAACAAAAGAATTGTTTTATTGCGATTGATTTGATAGATAGATTTTATTTTATTTTCGCCTCAGGCTCGGGGATCCCCAGGCTCGGGAATCCCAGGCTCGGGGATCCATAGATATATATATATATATATATAGAGAGAGAGAGAGTTTTATAGCTTGATTGATTGATTTTCTCCTCAGGCTCGGGGATTCCAGGCTCGGTGGTCCACATATACATATATATATATATAGAATTTTATAGCGATTGATTGATGGAGTGATTTTCTCCTTAGGCTCGGGGATCCCAGGCTCGGGGATTCCAGGCTCGGTGGTCCATATATATATATATGTATGTATGTATGTATGTATGTATGTATGTATGTATGTGTATATATATATGTATATGTATGTATTTATGTATATATATATAGAATTTTATAGTTTGATTGATTGATTCTCTACTCAGGCTCGGGGATTCCAGGCTCGGGGGTCCATATATATATATAATATATATATATATATATATATACATAGCGATTGATTTTCTCCTCAGGCTCGGGGATCCCAGGGCTGAGGTTCAAGAGTCCTGAAGGGCTTGGTTGGGCGTGGCGATCGATGCCTTGTGTGCCTTATCCCATTCCTACTCATCATGCATATCCCCCACCCCCAGAAAAGGAGAAGCAATTCCATCAGTGCTTTCATCTCTGCCTTCTGCAGCAGCTGCAACACAGACTCGGATTCGGGATTGGCGCCGACTAAAGCGTCGGCACGAGGCGTAGATCTGGACACGTGGATAGATTATATCGGCGCGGACTTACAAACACAGACAGACAGATCGCCGCGTACAGATCGTGCAGAGCCAGAACGAGGCTAGGCAAGAGGCGGGTTAACGAGAGCGAAGCAAGACGACAGAAGGAAGATAGACGAAGCCGGGCTTATGATTCCGTAACTGGTGTGGAGTTCGCCATCGATTGGGATCAAGGTGTTCGAACTGCCCGTCACGAACCCCCACCGTAATCGTGCAGGTCTACGAGTCTTGCATGTAAGCAGAGGTTTCCTGAAGAAGTTCAATGTTAAAGCTGCTTCCAGAGAGTTCTGGAGCTTTCTGGAACATGAGAGAGATATATATTTAACATATATGTGTCGATGGTTACATCATAATTGTATGTTTAATCGATCGGCTAGACTGATTGATTATATCGAAAGACGGTCACAGACATGATCCCGAGATCCCAGACGGTAGTCACCTCGAGCATCGATGTAAAATTCTCTTTCGGCAGAGCTCCATGTCAGCAAACCGTGTCATCATCGCTTATTGCAGCCATGCCATGGCAGATAAGGAATGTGCTGTCTGGCTTTGCCGCATGTGCGAAATCGAGATGGTCTGCTTGGCCTGGTTGGTTAGCTCCCTTTTCCCTTTTTTTTTATTTTTTTCGTTTTCTTCGAGCAGTATCTGAAGATCCCAGTCGAGCTCCTCGCACTGGCCCCCATCTTCATGCTCTTTTTCTTTGTTCTGTATTCAAGTCCGAAGACGGGTCCTCCAGTTTCTGCATCAGGCGCGGTGCAATCGGCATCTCCGATCGCATATTGTTCTTGTTCCATCTCGAGCGCTTTCATCAGGGACCCCGAATTCTAGCAGAGTGGCATCATATGCAACAAATATCTAGCTCAAAGGTCCGAATCAATCAGAGAGTGCTGGGACAACAGTGGACAAGAAAGAGAGTGTGATCAGATGCAGCGGCATCAGTGCACCCTCTGATATTTCTTTCTTTCTTTCTTTCTCCCCCATTTCAATGGATCTTATCATCAGTTATCGACGAGAATGCCTGTGAAGGCCAGAGCCATGACACCCATTGTATTTGCTTCTTGTACTGTATTTGCTTGCATCACCAAACTGTGGATGGCATGATGCATATGTAGCAACATTGGTGACACAATTGCGCACGCATGAATTGTGGCAGGATGAGCTCACATCTATGCATACAAGCGAGATATTTACGTGTAAAGCGCTCTTCGCATTCTATCTTAATTTTGATGTGCATAAACCAACCCCTAGGAATTCCATCTACACAAAACACTTTTGCCAAGTCTACAGAGAAGAAATCCGAAATTCGCCATCCTGAATGCATTCAGCTAGTGCACTATAAAGACATCTCGATCGGAAGCCAAACGCATAAGAGGTTTTTCGGACCTTTTGCATATCAATTTTTAGCCCTTGCCTAGTAACTATACCAGAGGATTTGCGATCACTACTCACACACTTAGGCATCATGTTATAGAAGGGACACGAACATACAAAGCGCAAAGAGTAAGACCTTATGCGATCTAATACATTGAGCAGATCCAAATAGTCTTCGAGCAAATAGTCTTCTTTAAACAGGTTCACACATGGTACCAAATAGTCTTCACACATGTTCCAAAATAGGTATGCATCACAGTAAAAAAAAAAAAAAAAAAAGGAATGGCTTCTCCTTTAATTAGCATAGCATGACTCCCAAACTTCAATTCAGGGTTTCCATTGATTCTGTCTGCTCTAGGACGTACGAGTGACAATGTTTTTCATACAAATTTAACATCAACACTTACATTGGAACCGTTGCTACACGTACCTTTGTGATCGACTATGGTGTACATACAAATAGAAAATGACCATATGGTTTTAAGTATCAATGAGATCAAGCTGAGTAACTGCTCTATGTTTCCTACATATTTGTCATGATTTCCTTTTGCCCATAGTTGCGATTGGAAAGTCTTCATTGCAACCACCATTTTAACCACCATTGTTAAAAACATGGTTCATAACTTACTGATAAAATAGAACATAAATTGTTTAATCGTGCTTAGATTGTAGTACCAAAACCTCAGGCATTAGACCCTGATTGCTAGCTTTGTCGGTGGCATCTTACACTAATGACAATCTCTGATATGAATGACCACAAGAGTTGGGCTACTCTTTGGAGGTTGTGTGAAGCCTTTCATTTAATTCAACGCCAGAATGTGGCCTGCAATTTCAAAGAAGTGATGATAAACCTTGTTTTGCTTTTAGCAAGCAGCAAAGAAAAACATGTGTGCACACTCGTTGCAACAAAATTTCCTTGTTTTATACTTTGTGAGCATAAATTACCGTTTTAAGATTTGAAAATTGAACCCAATCCCAATCTCGGAATTAGAGGCTTCATTTACCTTATCATTCTGTTTTCCCCAGTGAGAACTAATCACTCCATTTGCATTTCATAAATGCTTGAGCCATAGTTATTGCTCATTTCCTTTTCGGCTTGCCTTTGCTGTCTTTGGCATCTTCAACCGGTTTTGGTTCTTGGTCTTGCCAATTCTGAAAAATGATGAGATTCCTCTTTTAAAAAGTGTTCTCAAGCGAAAGCATATATTTGGTCAATGCCAATCATACATCATATTCATTCATATAATTGGTTAATCTTTCCTTCTCTAATGCTACCATGCAATAGAAGCCTCCACTTGTTTCAAGAATCTCATGTATTACTTTATCCTTAGGTAACCCCTTTTCTCAATGGTAAAAACTTAAAACTGTTCTAGTGGAAGAATATATTTGCATAATTGCCCCTTTGTATGAAATGCAGTTCATATAACTTGTTAACCTTTCCTCCACTATATTTTGCCATGCATCAGAAGTTTCAACTTACTTCAAGGATTTCACGCATTCCTTTATCCATAGGTAGAAATTCCCATAGACGAGCGATTAACTCCTCTGGCACAAGTGGATGAGAATGCAGCTGCATAAAAGTTTGTCATAATATCAATAAAAAATGTGAGATTGAATATTTCATTAGATTGTCACCACATCACATTACCTTGCGCAATCGTTTCTTTGTTAGGACAGATTTGCACACTTCTTCAATGATACCAGGACTATAGTCTGTTGAAAGATGCGCCAAAATTGAAAGATTGAAGTTGAGTTCTAGCACCCCTCCATTCCTCTCAAGCATCGATCGCCACAATAGCACTCTACTGGTGTAGTCAGGGTAAGGAACAAATATTCTTTTGGCAAAAAGGCTAAATAGACTCGGTGCCTTTAGAGGTGCAAACTGAAGATTTTCCATAAAGACAATGTAGTGAGCCGATGTGTCCTGACATGTCACCACAAATTCTCTTAATGAAAACAACTAGTTACCTGTGGGTTTGATGATGTGCCAATGAGTAGAACACGATCTCCAGGCTGCAATGAGGAAACTTCTTTGACGATTGGGCTTTTCAATCGGGATGGCTTATCTTTAAGACCGCTTGCTTTGAACTTCTTTTTATCTCTAACAAATAACTGCATCAAATCAAATAAGCCCAATGTGCATATTTCACCATGAGAAGTTGATGTAAGAGTGGATATACATATAACATTAATTGACCATGGTCCAACACGACTACCTTCGTGTATTACATAAACATGAAAATGATGAACCTGTGTCTAGAGATGTTTTATTCATAATGTGATGACAAACAATGTTTGATGTTTGGATCATGGAAAATATATTTATAAGGTGAAGCTGGAGAGTAATGTGTGAGAGAGATTTTTAATGCTGTCACGCACATCATGTGGGATTTTCAGGTTCTACTACCCATATAATGTGGAACTTTTAGGTTCTGCTACCCATGTAAAGCGAAATAGTAGATTCGTAGGCACTACTGCAGATTTCATTAGTATGATTATCTGATTGTCTTCATAAAGCCATCCTCAATAAATATTCACAGACACAAATAATGACATGCTTTTGTGATATTTTATTTTCCTGTTATATTGAACCATGAACTTCTAAATAAATGAATAAGGCATTGTAGCAGTTAGTAGACCAAAACAGTTACTATGGTAAATTTCTCATAAATGATTAGCCTTCCAATCAACCAATCAGACATTTTCTGCAATTTTTCATAGTAATAATTCTACAAAAGGAAAAACTGTGCATGTACGTATGTTGCTGTGATAAACCACACATGATAACAGGATTCATCAACAGAGGAGCAAAGCTATTTACCACAAAAATGGCAGATCTGGCCAACTATTGGTTGGAAGGAAAAAAGTGGGATTATATCTGTGATGTTTAAAAGCACTAGGCTCTCTGGAGTTAAAAGCTCAAACACCACAAATATAATAAATTTAAATGATTTGGGTCCTCTTCAACAAGCATTACATATTAACATGGTTTAGAACTTGAAATTCATGTCCAAAGGAAATCATACCATCTCAACATTGTCAATGTAGATAATTGATGGTGCCATGATTTTTGCAACCTTAAAAGCAACCTGTATCATCATTTTTAGTTGACCTCCAGGATATTTACCATCTATGTTTTTTGGGGACAAATTAATGAATGTTGCTCCTGCTGATGAACATGCTGCATGAACCTGAATGCAGGACATCTCAAGATTAGGAGATCTAGAAAGAAGATTATACAGAAGACAAAGATATTTTTTCCCACAAATCAACTACGTACGAGTAATGTTTTTCCATTTGCTTCCCCACCATAAAGGAGAACAGATGGCACAAAAGGAGAATTTTTGTGAATAAAATCAGATGCCAGAGGGAGGACACAATATTCCATGACTGCTTTCCTTACCTGCCATATAAAATTAAGGCAGGGTAAAACCAAAGTAGATCAGAAGACCACTTTCTATATAAATAATAGCAAAAAAATAGTGGTTGATTGTGTGAATAAACAGAAAACAATTAGTATGCTTCAAGACACTCTCTGCAATGGTAGGTTGAAATGCAGAAATGGAGAAAATTTTCAATGTCATGCATAATAAATGACTGTTCCGTGATACGAAAACATTTGTTAACCTTACCTGTGCAATTGAAGATTTTATTATAGTAGAACCATTCACAGTAGTAGTCTGTAGATTATCAACTCCTATATAGTCATCAAATGACTTGTTTGGACAAAGTTGTATTGTCCCTTTCTCAGCAAGTTCATTGAAAAGAAATTCCAGGCTTTTTTGACCTGTTTTATCTTTAGGTTTCTTTGGTTGTTTAACATTCATGTCGAGAATTGTAAATTTTACTGCTTCTTCTTCGCCCTTCTTTGAACTCTTTGATTCTTTCTTCTTTTCCTTATTTAAAGCCTTTGCTTCAGCCAACATCTTCTTTTTGATATTGTTAAGAATAACCCTTGTATCCTGATCGACTTCTAGTCTCACCTATAGGAGCAGGTGCATTAGTTCATCAAAGTCTCTCCACTTTCTATGAGCTCTTGTGATAAATTATGTGCAAGCATAAATATGGACAATCAATCCTTAATCAGAGCTTCATGGCTATCTTTCCTTATCTAACTAGCACAAGGTTTCCTTTTTATTCTGGAATTTACCTCTTCAAATATGACAGGCCGTAGAGACGATTTAAGCAGGTCTGGATCATATTTTTGAGGCAGGTTTGACGAATCATCTTTGTCATGCCATCTGTTATTGTATATTTGCACACTTTTCATAACATGATTTCTAAAGAACATAGGACAAGACTTTGCCTGACCCTCTTCTGCAGGTGGTAGTGGTACCTTCTTAATTACAGAAGGGCGAGATTTCTTTTCACTTTGTTCATTCTTCTTGTCTTTTTTACCTTCATCTATAAAATCCATCCTGGGAGGGGGGTTCAGTATATATTTACTACCACCTTCATCTGGTTTTGGAAATGTTGGATAATAGCCAGTCTCTGGGTTACGATTTTCAAGTAGCCACCTATTTATTTCCTCTTGTACAATTTCACGCATTTCTTGGCCTTCTAACTCCTTCAGTTTCTCTTTTGCAAATGCAAACGCCTCATCGTAGTTCAGCTTATTCAAAGCTTGAATGCTCTTTCTTCTTTGCATGTTCTCCCTCAATTTTGCATAAACCTTTTCCCTTTCAGGATTTTGGGAGGATTCACTCATGCCTGCCTTTAAAAGTAAGGATTAATTAGATCTGAGAGTTTTCCAAGAGTCCCAAATTTGAAAAGTATCCAAGCTACAATTTGACAGGAAGTTGATTTAACAAATTGGACAAATAAGCAAATGTAAAACTATGTTTGTGGTATTATTTTCTCCATCAAGGATATTCCTACTATATATATTGAACTTGTATTCTAAAATATTGCCAGCGGATGAAGCTTGCATAGCCAATCTGTTTATAGATAGCCTAGCCCAGGAACTATTCCTTCCAATTTTGTGAGATTAAATCATTCAATGAAAAGAGCTGCTCATTGGGGCTCTCTTCAATCAAGACACCCCATTTTTCCAAATTTTTTCTATTTTGAGGAACCTCTCTCACACATGGTCACTCATTATCACACTGCCTAATTACAGAGGGAAACAGAAGCACAGGTTGGGAAATATGAGCCACAGCTAAGATGAGATTAATCACCAGGAGCAAAACTATACTATGTTACGATGCACAAGCTTTACTACAAAAGGCATCCCTAGATATCATGTGAGCCAAAAATCATATTTACCAATTAGAATCAATTCATGCTCTGCACTATGTTTCACACGGCATCTTCCAAGGAACCCCCGAGCTCTATATAGAGTGATTAAGGTTTGGCAACGTGAAAAAAACATAGTGAATTACAAATAACTATGTTAAGCATACATCATCATTGTTTTTTATTGGATACAAAGCTTGTATTTTCCTTGCAGCTGCTTCTGGAGAGAGAGCTTCCTCTCCCGAGTGCTTATGATGTAGTTCTTCTTCTTGCATTTTTCTGTGAAATAAATTTCAGAATTCAAGCATTGTCTAGCAAGAATGAGCACCGGCTATAATTTTGTTTTATGAGAGCAATAGTTCAGTTCATACTTTATTTTGAATAGCTCAGCAATTCTTTTCCGGCTTTGGCGTCCCCTCTCACAAGCCTATAAATTGAGGTTATTTAATTAGATCAGGAGTTTGTACTTTACTCTCATATGTTAGCAGTGGATTACCTGAATGATACCAATGGCCACTTCCTTGGACATTGTGGATTCATTTACAGATGGAATCTCTGGTTTATTTGTTTCCACACACATATCCGCCTATAAGAAAAGAACATGACACATAATTACATTATACTTTCAAATACCGTCAATCAAGGCTGTCATCACTCGAGCTACAAGGAACCTTTCATGTAATAAACTAGTCTTATAGCTGTTAGACTTAGTATACAGCCCCGGAAATCCAAAGCTTAAAGTAAATAAGTTTCTTTTTCTTGATTACTTAAACAGATCATTTGTTGACAACCTGATCCTTTTTGAATGATCAAAATTATCGCATAGCACTTTTACCAAGCTAGCTTGCAACGCAAAACATACTGAGTTTGCATAACAATAGATATATGTACAAATTTAACTGCCAATCGCTTAAACAGCAGATACTTTCTCAGGTCATAGAGGACAATAGGAAATCGACAACATGAAGACATTATTCTATCAACCCTCTTTAATATAGGAAAAGAATGCTCAATAACAAGTGTGGAATAGATACATATGGCAAGTTGGATATTATTCTTACAAATTGCTTAGATTCCCTATTCTGAAATATATAAATTGAGGGCATACAAACAGTTGCTTCTGAGCCTGTAGGGTTGCAGTGTTGTCATCGATCATAAACCGTGGATGTGGAACTTCCAAGGCTTCAGAACCCAAATCCAAATCTTTCTGTTTGCATTCATATGTGAATCATTTTTACTTGATGAAAGAAAGGTAAAGCAATAGGTTTGTGTAAATAGTTTGCACTTGCCAAGATCGGATAGAAATCCAGAAATTCTGAGCCTTTATTCAAGTATACAATCCACTGCACCAAAAATAAACACAAGAAATTGAATTATGAATAAGAAAAAGTTGACTTCAAATAACCCTTAAGTCCTCAAAGAAAATGTTTAGTACTAAAAGTTTGGGAGCCTAATGATTAAAGACCTATTAGAACCATTCTAATATCTATGCGAACAACCCTTCGAGAATTTGTTTGGGCTTGAGAGAATTTGGTTCTTCAGTCAGCAATATTGGTGATGGACATACTGGCATGCAAAATTGATGAGCAGTGGAGACGGGGACTAGCAGCTTCAGTGCATTCTAACAATCCAACATCCAAGAAAACCATACTCACATGTTTCAACTCTAAAATTCGCCCTATACATGTCTCCAAGGTTCTCCTTAGATCAATGCGCTTCTGTGCATGAATGATCTGCAATGTTCAGAGCAACATTAGTATCACCTAAAAAATTAATGCATCAAATGTTCAAAAAGACAGTAATGTTCATTATTAGTCTTTCTTGGTCATAATCTTACCTGATCGTAACAATCTTCTAGTTTCTTGTAAATCTTTATATACCGCAAATATAACGAGGAGGATTCAAATAATCCCTAAAGGGAACATTTTAAAATCATTACTCACAGTTTACAAATTAAATACACAAGGTTGTCTGACAAAATTCTCTGAAGGGCAATATGAAATAGGCATCCATGGTGTAGTTATATGTCATCAATGCTCAAGACTGATAAGGATGGATTATCAAGTATAAATTTTTTATTTTTGTATGTTGACACGGAAATAACTCCATCCATATCTATGTGAACAATATCATGTCTTTAGTGATTCCACGCGATTCACAACATACATTCAGACAAGCAAAACAAGGTGGTATCACCATCTAGAGAACACTGAGTTCATTACATGTGTTGAACTACCTTGGATAAATCTCAAATTTTAAATGATAAATGCAGAGAAATCTCTTTGACGAATTGTTACAATTATACAAGGTAAAGATTCTCATCGCCTTCTGTTCAGCAAGCGTACAAATAATCTCATCATAGCCTATCTACAACGCTTTGAAAACTGAAATACCTTGTCAGCTTTTACACCATCATCTTGAACTACTTTAGATAACTCTTGCATCGCTTCTTCTAATTGAATATCGAAGGTTCTAAACAAAATAAAAAAATAAGAAGGACGAAACAGCATAGGTTTCTCGATCAAAAGCACATAGAACAGCAACATTCCTCCTGTACGATTATAAACAAAAACAAGCTTTCTTTTTTCCTGAAACTTGCATGGTTAAGAGATTCAGATTGCGTTTCTTCAGCCGGATTCATGAGTAGGATTCGAAAAACGTCCAGCGAACGAGTTTGGAAATGATGGACGGGCGTCCGGAAAGAGGTCGGATGACGATGCAGGGAAGCAATTCATCTAGAACCGAATCAACACAGACGGGAGAGAGAATGAAAACGGTGTGTGGGAATCAAGGAGACTTACATGTGAGACATGATCGATGCCTGACTGATTCGATGGCGATGGCGATGGCGATGGCGATGGCGATGGCGAAGAAGAAGAACAAGAAGAAGAACGGGTAGATTTTGTGTATCGAACAATCAGGAAAAACAGAAGAAAATTAGAAAGCTGTAATTTTGATCTACAAAAATGAACCCTGAAAATTTCTCAAAAAAAAAGGGGGGGTAAAAAATACTAAATAGAAAAGGCACATAAAATCAACAGCAAAGGGTGAATTTTAGGGTTTAGGGTTTAGGGTTTAAGGTTTAGGGTTTAGGGTTTAGGGTTTAGGGTTTAGGGTTTAAGGTTTAGGGTTTAGGGTTTAAGGTTTAGGGTTTAGGGTTTAGGGTTTAGGGTTTAGGGTTTAGGGTTTAGGGTTTAGGGTATTAACTTTAGGGTTTACGGTTTTATAGTTTTAACCCTGAACCCTGAACCTTGTCATGGAGAAATTTATTTGCACCAGAATTTCATGTTTGTTTTCTTTCGATCGATATCTTGTTGGAAAAGAAAAGATCTGGCGATTGCAAAGAAGAGGAGGAAGAAGAAGAACGGGTAGATTTTGCGTATCGAACAATCAGAAGAGCAGAAGAAAATTAGAAGGCCGTAATTTTAATTTACAAAAATGCCCCCTGAAATTTTCTCAAAAAAGGGGGGGGGGGGGAATACTAAATAAAAAGAGCAGAAAAAATCAGCAACAAAGGGTAAATTTTAGGGTTTAGGGTTTAAGGTTTA
>JBBBWG010014223.1:62429-83828 GCA_037176905.1 Azolla pinnata
GGGTTTAGGCTTCAGGGTTTAGGGTTTAAGGTTTAGGGTTTAGGCTTCAGGGTTTAGGGTTTAAGGTTTAGGGTTTAGGCTTCAGGGTTTAGGGTTTAAGGTTTAGGGTTTAAGGTTTAGGGTTTAGGCTTCGGGGTTTAGGGTTTAAGGTTAGGGTTTAACGTATTAGCTTTAGGGTTTACGGTTTTACGGTTTTAACCCTGAACCTTGTCATCCCGTAAATGGAGAAAGACATTTGCACCCGAATTTCATGTTTGTTTTCTTTCGATCGATATCTGGTCGGAAAAAAAAAATAGATCTGTTTGTCGATACCTGATGCCATCCTCCGCATCGATTTCCTTTTTCTTTCCCTTCCGATAAAAAAGAGAACAAAATCTCTTGGGGAATACATTTAGAAACAACGACGATGCGTTCAGGTAAAGGAAAGAAAAATGGAAGAAGTTCCTGGATCCGGAAAAATCCGTGCAAAGACCGAGCGCAAAGCACGAAGAGACAAGCCTTTCCGAGATCATCTGAGATTTGATTTAGGAAGCCAGAAAGGGTATTGAAAGGATGAGAGAATGTCTGGGTACAAACTCCGGATGCAGACGAATTCGTGAGAAGCTCGAATACAATCTTGCGATGAGCCTTGAATGTATGATCTCGACGAGATCTCGATCAGTATTGCTTTCAAACTCAAAACCTTTGCTGATGATGATGGCCTCGAACTCCTTAAGCTCCGTTCACGTTTCGAATTGAGTAAATGACCTCGATTCTCAACGTTAATCGCTCTACTTGGAGGCCCTCGAGCTTAACTCACTTCAAAGGTCAGTCGAGAGGGGAGCAAAAAAATAAGTGAATCTGACATAGCTATTAGAGGCAGAACAATACCGATTATCTTGCAATGAGCTGGTGTGGGCTATAAATTCAAGAACCAAAATCAAAAAAATTTCTCAGAAAAAAATGCCTGACAAATTTATTAATTACATTTTAACGCCTACCAAAATGATAAATTTCTCTTACTAATCGCTTCCATCTCTCTTCTCATGTTCATAGATTCATAATCTTCCTATAGCTATTTATTAATTGGTTCTATTTTCTACTGCTGTTTACTAATCAATTCCCATACTGTATTCAATTAATAGAAGTTAGTACTTTCAGAATCTAATTAACAAGGGTTTCGGGTTTAGGGTTTAGCATCTAGGGTCCAATTTCTAATTAATTTGGTGCTAATCAGCTAATTGGGCATTAAATTTTAGTGAGAGATAAAACCAGGTTCTTAATTCTTAATTTCTCATTTTCGCAGGCGTTAAAATGTGATTAAAAATTTTGTTAGCCACTTTCTGGTCATTTTTCACATGAAGTAGACAGATAGGTCACACCCAATATGCGGTTCCACACAATCATCCAACATATTTTTAAGCTCTTTAAGCTCAACATATTTTGGTTAAGGAAAACCAATCTCATTAGACGACAAATCGATCCAATTAGGCACTCAGATGTCACATGATTTACCCAAAACATCCATCTTTTCCATCACTTTCATCCTGGATATATACATCTTACAAAAATGCACATGAAAGAGCAAACACAAGAAACAAGAAGAAGTTGAACAAATTGGTGGGAATAAGACCTTAGGCAGCGATTCTGATCCGCAGTAGTTAAAGTTCGTTACTTACAGATTGTTGACTCCAATCCCCAAGCTTCGCTACAGATATTTTTCCGTGAAGCAAAACTTCTTTTTGCATTAGAGTTTTCCAATGAAGTAAGAGAATGCGCCCTTCAGGGCCTCAAAGGGGCAAAATAATACAAACTTTTCCGAGAGGCGATTGTAGTTTTAAGTGCTGTCGTATGCAGACACGAAGCCATTTCGAAGGTTAGCATGATGTTCTCCCTCATTATCATCCCGGATTATAGGGACTCCGTCATCTCGCCAGAAGATTCGACCTTCACATAATGCTGCAACAACCTCAGGGTACAAGTCATGCTCCTGTTTCAACAGAGAATGCAGGAACGAGCACATGATGATGGTCATCAAATTAGAAAAGACAAGTCATGTACTGAAAGCATGAGAAAGAGCATTACAGTTTTGCTCTCCCTGAATCCACACATTGCATCTAATTGGAATCCAAATATGTTTTAACAATTGGACGCACACATCACACCCCAAGTCAGCAGATGAAATATTTTGCATTATGCATATAACGTAGCCCACATTACTTAATGGCCATTAGGGAGGCCAGTAACAGAAGCAGATGAATACAAAAATACAGGATGGAGTCGGGCCAACCAATCCTTACAGCCAGTAATATTGATGCACCGTGACCAAACGGTTTCTTATGTTAAAAATAACAAAATGCTAATTGTAAGGAGCATGCAGCTCACTTCTTGTGGGCGCTCTCGTAGCATTTCACATCAAGGGGGTCTAAAGCATCGAAGGAAATGGTAATTATTGAAGGACAGGAATACTTTTATAGGTAACAACATGGTTCAACACCCAACCACGGCAATATCAAGGACTTGATATCTTTTTGATACCACTGAGACTACACGATTGTGAAGGAAACAAGGAGACAATGATCTTAAAATCTTTTCATAGAAAACATGGGGCCAGTCTATGGGGGTTTTACCAACAAAGAGTACCTACGACAAATATCAATTCATGATTCTTCTTATAGGATGGGTTTGGAAAGATAATTACGTAGATAGAAATCAACTGGCCAAGGTTTTGTACTGCAGATCTTCAATAAAGATGGATTTATCTATATTTCAGCTCTTATCGTTAAATGACACAATTTCGAGGTTCCAATCACACAACCATGTAACACAATGCTATGCAGCAATGGTTTCTTTGAGCACTAACTTCAGAACGAAAATTCTATAACTTCACCATGAACGAATTTAGAAAGACAAATGATACGTGACACATAACTATTTCTGCATACAAGCAAGACATATACCTCTTTTAACACCCGAGCAGCTAGATTGTCAACTGTATCGTCAGCGAGTACAGGTACCACTCTTTGTGCCAATATTTTTCCATGATCGTATTCCTCATCTACGAAATGGATAGTCGGGCCTGAATATCTGCCAATTGGAATAAGTTTCATAATGACTGAAACATCTCATACTATTTGAAACGCAAAATTTATGATTTGAGTTAATATAGTTTTATGAATATGGAAAGATTCTTACTTGGCACCGGATTTGATAACTGCTTCATGTACTTTTCTACCATAATAACCTTTTCCACCAAACGCGGGGAGAAGGGCAGGATGGATATTCAAAATGGCTCGGGGATATGCTTGAATCAATTCCACAGGCAAGAGTTTTAAGTACCCCGCCAGTAAAATAAAATCGATTCCACGTGCCCTATTATTGATATGAAGGACTATCAATATCTGATGTTTGATATGCACAGAACTTTAAACATAAAAAATGTCTGGCAGCGTCCAATATTAAGCAAAATTGAGCATTATGCAACACTTCCAATCTACTTGCTTTAATTTTCATGTAAATATATTCATAACAAGAATTTTTCTAAATTTTACTATTTCTTTGAGGTACAAGAATATTACAGAAGACATTTTTTGAGTCACATCACAAAAGAATTATGCTATTATTTTTCACTTCCAGAACCAGCAAACCCTAATTTGGTTGAATTATCTGTTAGTTGTATAAAAAGTACTCTATTACACATGTGAAATTCCCCAAAGACCCTGATATTCTATCTTTTGTCAATAATAATTCCATCTCACCATGGAATTCCATCATGTACGATCATAGAATTCCCTTCATTATGATAATCAATGCATTAAAATTTTTAAAAACATCATTCTTGCTCAAAGAGCAAGAGAAGAACATAAAATCCCATTGATATCACATACCACCATCAATCCTCGATGTTGATATAGTATGTATCCTTCAAAGGAAAGACTTGCCTTACCAATAGAGTGTCAATTACATCTTGGTGAACTGTAAGGGTACACAGTTCCCTTATACACCTCAATTCTCTCGGCTCCCTATTCCCATATGTTCTGATATGTCATTGGTTTCTGGTGCTTTCACCATTAGGATAACCAACTTCCCACTTTTTTCTAACCTTTTACTATCAATCCTAGCCCTTAAAATTGGTTCCCAAAGTTATCCCTGAAATATTTCTAATAATGCCCATCTCACAGATTCATTTCTGAGAAACTAGGAGTTCCATGCCAGCTCATCTCCAAACACAGCTATTTATAAAATTAATCAAACAACAAGATTATAAGTATTTCCAAAATTTATTAAGTTCTCACAGTAAACTTGTTGCCAACATTAGATATGAGTGGAGAAAGGAATCATTCCTACTTATATATTCAAGGTAAAACTACCAAGCCTAGCAAATGACAATGCTATTTTTACAGCCTTCTAAACTGAACTCAAGCATACAACATAAAGTAATAATTCAAAGAGATTGTGAAGTTCCTAGTTTGAGCATGTTAAGCTTAATCAAATAAGTTAGATGTACCCAAAACTTTTATTATAAATACATTACTCAGTGGTTTATAGGGCGTAAGAAAACTCCTGAAACAAAACACAAATAAAAGCCATAAAAGAGAGATGTAAAATTTCAGCATACTTGAGCAATTATTCATAGAACTTTGCTAGATAGATCAACAGAAATGTTTAGAAGAGGTGAAAAGGAGCTTCGACCAACATGAAACAAGCAAAATAGGAGTTAACAGCACAATGACAGAACTTGTAAAACGCAAACCTAAAATAACAAATACAAGCATACCTGAGGTAAGCAACAAGGTCACATGTAGAGAGTCCATTTTCAGCTACTTTGCTCTTTGGATATTCAATCACTGAGATGTTGTTACTCTTTGCATAGCTACATGCCTTACAATCTGAAATGTGCATAGTAACCCCCTTTACCAGTTAATGTACATTTTCCATGCATTCCACATGAATACAATATATGTAAAATATTGCTTCCTAATATATTTTAGATATTCAATCAGTGAGATGTTCATCACATGCCTTAACCTCTCATGAGCCCTCATAGCCTCATTTTAGCTCTCTGATGTGCATTCCTCATGCACTCCTGTGAATATTATATATGCAAGAGTTGACTTTCTAATGTTGGCTTTCTAATTTATCACACTTTATAAAACCTTAATTTTTTCTTCAATTCAAGCTCAATGATGAAAATAAGATAAGATTGGTCTACAAGAATTTTGTGTCATTATTATAATACTTCTATTTGGTTCTTGCAATAGTAGTGCAAAGTTACTATTAAAATCTTGAATCCTATTGAATTGCACGTTTAACTCGAAATCATTGACAATCAACTAATTGAATGAAAAGCAGTATGTACCTGGCTTGTCTGATACAACCACATTAATATCTCCGTATATCTTTCCCTCCATGATAGCTTTGTGTATCATCAACAAATTTGACCCACCACCAGAAACAAAAACAGCAAGTTTCTTTCTTGGAAATCCATAGTTTTCTCTCCATTTGCCCTTGTTTGCATCTTCATCTTCTTCTTTGGTTAGTTTAACATTGGTTCTAAAATTATTGCTAAGAGATCTATGTTTTGATCTCAGAAACATTTCTCGTCCAACAGTTGGAGTTCTGCAGAGGCTATGCAGATGGGGATGGATTCTGGTGAAGTTACAACAGAATGAGACTTGGTGATAGTGGGCGTAATGAATTTCAAGTGGAGAATGTCTCAACATCATTGTCAAAAATACCATGAGAGAGAGCTCCTGCAAAAGCAGAAAACAGAAACAAAGGATGATTTAAATGGTGAGGTTTGCACCCAATCTATCGTAACCTCTCCTGTCATGGATTTTTCATCTCCTAAAACTCTACAGGATTTTCTTTTTTTGCGCATTAGGTAGTATGCTCTTTTTCTTCTAACTTCTTAGATTTTAGTATCAAACCTTTTTCGTTTCCCTACATCTAGCTCTTAGATATTACTTCAATCTTTCTTCAAATCTAAAGCTTCTTATCCTTATTCTCGAACCCTGCTGAAACCATCATAAATCTTCTTTTTCTTGAATTGCATTCTTCTTAAACCTTCAACTTCTTAAATATTCTACGTATCTCTTAAGTCTTCTCATTGCTGCATTTCTAAGCCCAGAAAATTCTTCTCTTCTTCTTGGATAGTTCTTGAATTGAAACCTAGGTATACATATTAGTCCGACAATCAAAGAAAAATATCTAACAATGGCGCCATGTGCCTTTTTCTTCTCCTCAAGCATCCAGACGAATGAGAGTGGGTTTACAGTATACAAAGAAGAATACCTGTGGAGCGCAAATTGCGGTATGTAGGGTTGAGTCAATGAATTTAAAGGCCAGCAAATGAAAAGAAGAAAGAGAGGCCGAAATGAGCCAGACTCCAGTATCCTTTACAGTGAGTAATTTGGGTAGAATCTGAATGCAGGTGACCTTTACACTGTTGTCTCCGGTAGCCGCTTTGAGGACTGTTGTCCTTGTAGCTTTCTTCTGCACTTCCACCACCACCACTTCTTTCTTCTTCTTTCTTTTTCTTCTTCTTCCTCTTCTTCTTCTTCTTCAAACTGCTTCTCCGTATCTCTGTTTTTCTGTATGCTTCTTCTTATTCTTATTCTGCTGCTCCTGCAGCTTCGTATCTCTGTGTCTTCTGTCTGCTTCTGCTTCTTCTGATTCTGTGCAAATGGTTTGCACTTGGCAAAATCGGACAGAAAGCCAGAAATTCTGAGCCTTTATTCAAGTACATAATCCACTGCACCAAAAATAAACACAACAAATTGAATTATGAATAATCATACATGATCGTGTATTCATACATACACACATGCATGCATGCACGTATACGTGCATGTAGCCTCTTGTATGCATGAAACATAGCTCTTTCCAAATAATTTGGGGCAGATCAGCACCAGCTGGATGGAATATAACATTTTACAGACATAAATAAAGAGTATGTGTATGTGAGTAGATGTACAATCGATGTATATTATAACTACACCTGGTGCATGTACATCTGCAACCCTAACTGTACAAAAGCAATAAGTCCGCATCTAGCATAAAGAGTCATATTTACATACGTGTACATTAATGCATGTAGGAGAATGTGTTGCTGCATCACAGTCATGTGATTCATAAGTCCGGTGGTTGCCACATTGCATTTTGTGCACACTCACGGATTTGCATGAGGAACTCGACTTAATTGAAGTGGGGATAAGGAGATATATGGTCGGCTCGAAAAAGAATTTCGGCAATGGCATCCATGAGCAAATCGAGATTTGCAGTCTTTCCTCGATGCAGTGGGTGAATAAATATAAATTGGACTCCAAGAAGAAGAAGTCCAGCCCACAATAGTCTTATGATTGAGTGGACGATTTTAATGCGAACATGCAGATGGCTCGCAAGTGAGCTGATCGGAAGAATTCCCTAATGGAAGGGTTGCATAAAAGTTCAAGTGCAGTGCTTCTAACCTACTCAGATCAGTGCCAGAGGACCCCTACAGATGTGTTTGCTTGGATCACCCTATTCCATATTCCATTTGGCAAATGATTATCTATGCCAAAGGCCATCAATCACTTGAAAAAGTCCAACTTTAGGAAAGGTGGTCTCATACAAGTCGTAGAAGATGCCAATGCAAGCGAGAAATAGAGGACTAATCAAACTAGGAACAGGGCTTTGGCCGACCATCTTCAAGTACGATGCGAAGATTGCCGGTCTCAACTTGTAACATCTTAACTAAGTGTGTTACTTCCTAACATGACTTCCATAAAATGGTAACGGATGAGAAAGAAAAGATAACAATGGTGTTACAGTGTTTTTGAAAGTCATCTTTTCCTTGTAATTTTCAACCTACAAACTTTATTTTGATTTCATCACACCCCAAAGAGTCTTCTCATTAACAAATCGAGACCACAATTGTCCAGCTTGTAACATTATATCCTCAATTGCAACATTATATCCTCAATTGTAACATTATCCTCTGCCACATAGTCCCGCAGAAGAGGATAGAAGATATAATCAAGCCCATGCAATTAAGAAAGATAGGAGATCCAACCAAGAAGGCAAGCAACAAGAATTTGATCTCTTCTTCTTCACCTCTGCCACACAACAATACCAAGCTCCTAGTAGAAGTTTATTTATTGTCCTCAACAAAGACAGAAACACAACATCTTTCGCACTCTCAAACCCCATGTATGTCTTCTTGAGGAGCTGGTTCCAGCTATATTTGAAGTGGCCGATGAAATAGCTAATTAGAGAGTACTTGGGCACATTAATGTGTATGAACAGCTACTAGGATCACATTAAGGTTCAAGTACCGTGTTTGTAAAAACAAATGCTTGAGAAAGTCAAAAAACACTCAAAAGATATGGTTCAGCACACATTCATCTCCTTGTGTAAATAATGAGACAAATTTCTTTCTCTTAATGAAATTAATCTTCGTGAGGACTATCGTGTAAAAAGATTACCGGTTTCATGTTACAAATGCTTGACCTTCAACAATTCCCCAATCTCAAATATGTGCAAACATCAAAGCATCATCAAAATGCTCCAAAAAAAACACTTCTCGCTGAAAACATTTTCGACTGTGGAGAATATATGTGCTTATTTGTGGTCAAAGTAGACAGTTCTCTTAACACGTTATCCAACAGAAAAACCCACTCCATTATTCTTGTCCAGCTGCAGAAGTAGGATTCGCATTTTTGGAACATACCTCGAAGGTTAAAGCTGAATTTGCGACGGAGAGACCTCGTCAAGAGAGCTGCCCGAGCTGTTCCTCCGCCCGCCCGATCTTCTGTTACCCTTGAGGAGATTCTGCCCCAGGATCTGAAGGCAAGGGCAGCAATGGGGAGAAAGCGGAACGCTGCTCCTCACCTTGGGCGAGATAGAAGTGAAACCCACAGGGGCGAGCAGAAGAGATACTACAGTCTTTCTTGGTTTCGGAGTTTTTAGGGTTTAGGGTTTACAAACTTTCTTGTACTCAGGGTTTAGGGTTTAGAAACAACAACAAATATTTCTTGCATTCAGGGTTCAGGGTTTAGGATTTAGGGTTTCGCATTTAGGGTTAAGAATAGCAGCAAATTTCTACAGATGAGAAAAAGCGAGTATATATTGGTGTAGCTTGATTGGGAAGGTGGGATAGGGTTTAGGGTTTAGAAACAACAACAAATCTTTCTTGTATTCAGGATTTAGGGTTTCGGGTTTAGGGTTTAGGGTTTAGGGTTTAGGATTTAGGGTTTCACATTTAGGGTTAAGAATAGCAACAAATTTCTACAAAGGAGAAAAGGAGAGTATATATTGGTGTAGCCTGATTGGGAAGGTGGGATAGGGTTTAGGGTTTAGAAACAACAACAAATCTTTTTTGTATTCAGGGTTTAGGGTTTAGGGTTTAGGGTTTTGCATTTTTGGTTAAGAATAGCAGCAAATTTCTACAGAGGAGAAAAAGAGAGTATATATTGGCGTAGCCTGATTAGGAAGGTGGGATAGGGTTTAGGGTTTAGAAACAACAACAAATCTTTCTTGTATTCAGGGTTTAGGGTTTAGGGTTTAGGTTTAAGGAATAGCAACAAATTTATACAGAGGAGAAAAAGAGAGTATATATGGGTGTAGCCTGATTGGGAAGGTTGCTCAACAGGGAGGACCATAAGGTCATGCTTGTCATTTAAGGTGATAGAGTTTACCAACCACAACATTTTAAGTTATGTTTAATTATATGAGATGCTTGGATACGTGGTATAGTTGGACCTTGAGTATTGGTTTCTTATTTGATGTGTTGTATGGAGTATCTCAGCATATATGTACGATAAAAAGAAAGTTGATTTGAAAGTTTTCGTTGTATGGGAATTTCGTCCTCGAATGAATTAGACTTATGTCATTTTGTATCGCGGCACCTTAGGGGGTTGAGGGAGAGAGATTACAATCGAAACAAGAATAGGAAGGTTGTTCAATGGAAACCAAGAGGTCATGAATTTAGCCCATACATTCCACAGAGGTCTGAAGTAAAAATTAGTTCAATTAATCCCGAAGTCCTGTAGTGGGATTCGAACTCTGGCTCGGTGTATAAACATGATTCTTTAAACTCTAACCTGAATATGTTGTTTCCATGAGAGGCATGAATGATGTAGTGCATGCATGTGTGGGTGTCTGTATAATACGCATTATATCATAGCGTCGGTTCGTGGTTGGTTTCGTCGATGAAACGACAAGATATGTCGAATAAAAGTCGGAATATCACTGCATCGCATGGTGGAGTCAGAATAAAGAGTGATGCCAGGAAGAGAAGCAGCATTATCTGGAAAATCCCATCGCCTACACCAACTAATCGATCAGGTTGATCAAGCGAAAGACATAAAAAAAGATTCATTCTAGTTTTAACGAGGTGTACTGTACAAATTGATCCACCATGAGGAACTACAAATTGATTTAAGTTTCATACAAGATCGAATCGTTTCCTGAACCCAGATACTTGAAGAGCATACTATAATATAAGCGAAGGACATTCCAGTAGCTCTCTTTCCGACAAGCCGTTCTTCGGCATATTCCAGCCAAATAGTTTTGACAGTGAAACCAAACTATATACACACAATGACAAGGAAGGGCTACTTTTGTAATTTGGCCACCCATGCGGATCGATCCTTCGGAGCAAAGCATGGACAGAGAGGCTTCTTTGCTACAAACAGAAGGAATCGATCGCAAGACTCGAGAACCAAGGAATGGAGCAGAAGGGGCATGCTCTTGATTCCAAGCATGAGCTTCACTCATGAGCACTTGGAGAGATGGTGGTAGTTAAGGTTCATGTTAGGCAGCATTAACAAGCCGACAGACTGACTCGACAAGCAGACACCAGAACCACTACAGAGCTCTCTCATGCTGCATGTTTTGTTATCTCCTGTACAAGTGGGCCACCTCCGCCGCTGATCGATGATACGCTCGATTCAGGGATCAAGAGGTCGAGAACGCGGCGATATTGATCAAATCCACGAGCAGAGAAGGAGAAGAAGCCCCCGCCCACTTACGCGAGACAGACATGCAGAGGCGAAAAAAGCTCCGATATTCCTCCACTGTGTCTGTTGTTGTATGGGTCCAGGGTCCAGCGGGATGCAGATTGGCCTTGAAGACACGCGAAGAGAAGCGATCACAAAAGATCATGGCGATGGGTCTGTAGCTGGGACAGAGACCCCATTCTTTCATGGCTCCTCTTTAATGACCCCAAACCCTAAACCCTAAACCCTAAACTCTAAACCCTAAAACCCCATAAGGAGGTCCAATGGGTGGTGATTTTGACCATCCATCCATCCATCCATGGATGCCTGCTTGCATGCATACATACATACATACATCGTTTCGAAACACATGGGCCCCAAGACTCTTCTGCTTCTTCTTCTTCTGCTGCTGGGTCCGATTGGGGACACCTATTCTCTCCTTTTGTTTTTCTTTCTTGGAACAACTCAATCCAACACACAACCCATTCTTGGTGTTGTGCTCGGATCGATGACCCGATATTATACATACAAAACAACTACTCGGGCGCCGATAATATGGAGGCCCATTCTTGAAGAAGAACCCGACACATCTCTGTCTGTTTGTCTGTCTCTCTCTCTCTCTCTCTCTCTCTCTCTCTCTGGGGGAGATTCTTGATCACTGAAGAGTGATAATATGATCAATCTACCAATCAATCTATATATCCATCTCGTCCGTCTGTTTGTCAGCTGGTAAGCCTGTCGATCGATCTGTTTCCCCTAGGGGGGGGCATTCATTTATGGGCAGATTGGTGGACAAGTTAGTCCACGGAATCGTGCCCTCGTCGTGGTTCGCCGCCGCCCGACAACGACGCCGACGCCGACGACGGAGCGGCAAGGACCCATCGGCAGAGGACGGCGACGGCGACGACAATGACAAGCCGAGCAACGCATCGTCGTCGCTGTCGTTCCTCTTGCAGAGGAGCCCCACCGGGCGGAGGACGAAGCCGCCTCCATCGTCGATGCCCCAGTCGATGACCATCAAGGCAGAGCGCATCGATGATTCTGATGATTCTGATGCTGATGCTGATGCTGATGCTGCTGATGATGATGATGATGTTGTTGTTGATGATGATGATGTTGTTGCTGATGTTGATGATGGTGGCGATGGCGAGGTCTCTGGTTCGATCCCCGATTTGAGACCAGCCCGATCGACGTCTCTTGCATCTGCTCGCACTCCTGATAATCCCGCCACTGGTGCTAGAACCACCCTTGTTACTACTATTCATGAGATGGTTCATGGAGAGGTAATGTCCATTCTGAAGAATCATGGCTATGGCAGCGGCGGTGGCGATGATACCGATGCCAATCATGATGCTCCACATGAGCACACTATCCATTCCCATGATGATGATGATGGTGGTGATGATGATGATGATGGTGATGGTGGTGATGACAGCGATGACGATGACGGTGATGATCACGATCACGATCACGATCACGATCATGATCATGATCATGATGAGGATCATCCGTACCATCGTCACCATCTTCACCATCCTCCCCAGCATCGCATCGATGAATCATATGGCCATGGAATCTCCCATCATCTTCATCCACCTCTTCCAGCTCCTCCTCATCATGACATTGATCCACATTGCCCTCCTCATTACCATGACATTGATCCACATTGCCCTCCTCATTACCATGACATTGATCCACATCTTCCCCACCATCACCATCATCATCCTCATCGCCATGCAGATGCCCACATCGACGATGCATCCCACGGCCACGAACAGCCACATCCACATCCTCACCATCATCACCATGACGATGCCCGCATCGACAATGCATCCTACGATGGCGGCCCGACCCATCCGCCACATCCACATCCACATCCACATCCACATCCTCTTCTTCATCATCACCATCACCATCACCATCATGAAGATGCCCGCGACATCGATGATGATGCATGCTCTCCACATCAAAGACCACATCTGCATGCTCCTCATCCTCATTCCCATCCTCACCGCCGTCACCATCATCACCATCACCATCATCACCATGATGAAGATGCCCGCGGCATCGACGATGCATCGCATGATGACCATGGGCGGACCCATCCACATCAGAGACCACATCTGCACCATCACCATGATGATGATGATGGTGATGATGATGATGATGATGATGATGCCCACGACATCGATGATGCATCACATGATGACCATGGACGAACCCATCCACATCAGAGCCCACATCCACATCCACATCCGCATCCACATCAGCGACCACATCGGCATCCACATCGGAGACGATCGCTCCTCCTGCAACCTGCACAGGTACGAGCTTCCGCTCCCTGAAGCGCCATGATCATGCACGAGGAGCACCTCTAAACGAGAGGAAACTGAAGGGCTGTTGCGGCGTGCAGGAATCAGAAACTGGAGAAGAAGAAGAAGGAGAAGAAGGAGAAGAAGGAGGAGAAGGAGATGCAGCCGCCGCCGCCGCCGCCGCAAGGAGATGCACAAAGCAGCAAAGAGGAGGAGGCGATGAGGAAGAAGAGCAAGGGCGGGATGTGGAGCTTCCGCGGAGCATCTGCGGCGTGGTGGGCGATGGGAGGGCGGTGGTGAAGTACAGCGAGGATCCGCAGAGGGAGTTCTGCGAGTCCATGGTGGAGATGATCGTGGGGAACGGGCTGCCGCCGGACATGGAGACGCTGCACTTCCTGCTCGCCTGCTACCTCCGCCTCAACGAGCCGCGCCTCCATGGCACCATCCACAGGAGCTTCCGCAGGGTCTTGAACGACCTTCGGCTCGGCTAGGGAAGGCAGACAGGCCTGGTACCGAAGCTAACCTGGTCCGGTACCGAGCCTCTCCTCCATCGTCTTCTTCTTCTTCGTCTTCAGAGAAGCCGAGCCTGCTCCGGTACCGAGCCTAGCTCTTCTTCTTCTTCTTCTTCTTCTTCTTCTTAAGAGGAGCCAGCCTGCTCCGGTACCGAGCCTAGCTGCTCCGGTACCGAACCTAGCTCTTCTTCTTCCTCTTCTTCTTCTTCTTCTTCTTCTTCAGAGGAGGAGCCAGCCTGCTCCTGTACCGAGCCTAGCTGCTCCGGTACCGAACCTAGCTCTTCTTCTTCCTCTTCTTCTTCTTCTTCGGAGGAGGAGCCAGCCTGCTCCGGTACCGAGCCTAGCTGCTCCGGTACCGAGCCTAGCTGCTCCGGTACCGAGCCTCTCTTCTTCTTCTTCTTCTTCTTCTTCTTCTTCTCCAGCCCGGTCCGGTACCGAGCCTCTCTTCTACTTCTTCTCCAAACCTAATGTACCTTCTTTTCTCGTAAATGTAATGATATATTACGCAACTGAACAAAATAGAGGATCTGCATAGAGATCCTACAACATCCTTATGAATTTATCAATGAAGAGGTTCCGCGTTCGACTTCCCCCGTGACCACCTCTAATTCGTACAACCCCATACATCCGCTCTCGTCTTGGCGTCGAGCGTCCGATTCCTTTCCATTGAGACGTTGGGATATGCGCTTTTTGTTCATGTTTGCCCTCGAAAACAGGCCAGATATATATGCACCTTATTAGTACAGGCTGTCGGTTCCTCTTCGAGGGTTTATCCGTTATAGAGGGAGTTTGATGCCCACTACGATAATGAGAAAGTATGCAGAAAGGCAATGCACGCCTATCACTGACAAGGTGCTTGGGTTTAGGTTTAGGGTTTGAGGTGTGGAGGATTTTGTGACCTGAGAAGGGAGGACCTTCCATGGGGGCATGAAGCTTTGACGCATGTGAGCCGAGGAGCGTGGTTTTTCTACTTGCTCTTCGCTACGCGAATGTGATTGCTAATTTGAGAACAAGGACCTGCCCAGGTCGAAGCTGCTTATCGTTTTTGTAAAGGCTCTTCGCTACTCTGATGCTTTTCGTGCAAGAGCTTGAATCAGCTTTCGTTTTTGAGAAGATTGTCCGAAACTCATCCAGGAAAAGATCATGTGAAGCCGATACCGTATGCACCAGCTGTCGACTAGCTAACGAATGTTATAGTTACAACTCGATGCACGTCGTTAGAGCAGAATCGATGTAGAGCCCATAGCTGATCGCAATTCAATGCAACGAATCATGCCTGGATGGCCCCAATTGACTTTCACTTACTATGGTTCGGCGTGTTAAACCCTCAATTGAACACTTTACACGTTGCGGGAATCATCAATACACAACCTTAGCCACTCATATTAAAATGCAAATGAAACATGGTTTCATCAACCCAACAGGCCTTCCATCTGACGCTTATTGATGCAGCCAGCTTAACCACCTATATCCTTATTCCTATACCAAAGAAAAGCTATTGCCTTTTGTTACCATCATATGGCCAGTTACTCATTCTTACAAATAAGAATAGCCATGACCAAAGGTCGCAGTAGTCAGCCCCAATGTGCGTCATCCGATTCACTCGATTGGAGACTCAAAGGACAACATTTGACAAAAGCAAACAGAGACATGGTAACACAGAATACATAGTTCCTTTTCACCCTTGCAACACATTTACAAATAGTGTTCTACAGATAGTATCCTACAGCAATTCAGCTATTCATTAACACTCCCACAGGTAGTATTCTACAGCAATTCAACTGCAAGCTTGTAAAGGGAAAGTGTTCCACAATTTGAGCTATCCAACCAAGTGGGATCCGTTTTCCTGACTGCATTATAATCAAGTCAAACATGTTTGAAGAACCAGGTAAATAGTATCCACGAAATAATGCATGGTGTGTTATGTGAATGAATGCATTTGCAAATTTATCATCGAAACGAGAATAGAAGTTAAGAAAAATACATAGATGTATGATACAGAGGATTAACAAGAAGGGATGTTGTATAACAGAACGCGACTTGAAACGGAAATAATCTGTGGTAATTGAAGTACATAATTAGGTCACTTGGAGCCACACTCCCTTTACATTCTCGCATTCAAATTGAGAATATCATGAGAACAAATCAATGTAGTTCATAACTACCCAAGCTTACCAACTCCATGTGCACAATCTTTACGATGCTGACCTTATTTCTCAAGGGGAGGTTACAGAGGTTTATGTTGGAATTTACATTACAATGAAGGTTTCTTTTCTATAGCAAAGAATGGTAGGAGTAAGATCAAGAGGCTGAACAGGACACCAAAATAAATGGGAGCTATGTCATTTCAGGCAGGGTATCCAAAAGATCAGATTTGCCCTCAAACAATGAGTAAGCTAGTAACATCTAGATTAAAGCGAATACCAATCTGTACATCACTGTGAAGTGTCCTCCATGGAAAGTGTGTGTAGTCCCCAATGTCATGGGTCAAATCAATATAACCTGAACAGTGTTACAGTGCCCACCAGTAACTTGTGGATTGTGAACAGCAATCACCAATGGATATCCAGCTTGTGTCTGCAACAGAATGATAAATGCCATGTTGTATGCAACAGAAGGAAACCAAGCTCACCGCATAGCGCCATCAGACAGACACGAGCATCGCTGAAAAGTGCTCTAGAATAACTATCTTCAATGACATAACAAATATGAACCCTGATTGAATATGTTTTGATGCAATGAGGCTAGCATACCTACTAAAAGAATTTTGTTGGGTTTGCCAAGTGGGGGGTTCAAAGAGACCAAATCCGAAGCGGTGAACTGAGTAGTGCAAATTCTCCCTGAGTAAGAATGAGTGTGCCAACCGTCTGGTGCTCCGTTCATCTCTATGTGCATATGACAGTAAAGAAAACAACGAACGCCGATGTCTAAGCCTTTCCTCCTCATGCATGATCACATCATTGATAGCATCGGTGTATCTCCGCGGATTGTGATCTCGCCATATCGTACCATCAAAGATGTAGGACTTGGGATCACCGATTACATCTAGCGGATGTGGAAGATTCAGGAAAGCTCTTTGCGCTGCTCGCACCTCGATTGCATCCTCATTCTCACCACCAGGGTGGCTCACTATGTATAATCCATGCCCATCAGGAAGGAAAGGGTGAGAGGGTGTCGCATTGACATTAGGTTGTAGGATGAGCATTTGACCCATTGGAGGATATAGCAATTTCTGGAAAGATAAAGAAAATTCGCACGTGAGGCATTTGGTATCATGTATACAATTGACATTGGGTGTCAATGTATATTATGTAACAAAAAACAGAAAGAAAGTTGTTGGATAAACCTGATTCTTTAAGCACGGGTGGTTCCGGAAGCTTCCATTAAACCTCATCAGAAGCTCAGCTACCTGGTCAGGATAATTGCAGGAAAACGCACGTGGAACAATGTCCCGGTGCATCATGACACACTTGATATGGCTTGCTGGCTTCCTCATCTTGTGAAGAAGATAGTCACCTCCACACATGATGCATGGAGAGCCGAAAGCTATAACAGGAAGTATGGCAGCCCCTGGGAGTACACCTCGCAATTCGAACATCAGTGCCAAAAGAGTTGCGAGGCTACCCCCCAATGAATGCCCTGTGAACCGAAACCGAGCATTATTTCCATGTGCCAAAATGTGGGCCTCTACCTCGGGAAGCACTTGATCATACAATGCTTTTGCAGTCTCATATATCCCACGATGCACAAGAACATTGGATCCCTACATATGTCCATCCATGAGAGATCATATCATACATACATTCGTACATACACACACACATGCATGCACACATACATCAGCGTATCCATACATCCATCCATGCAGAGACGAACTGACACAGACAGATATAGGACATAAGATAGATATATACACACATACAGCATCACACTTACGTGCAAGCATACATACGGAAATATATCAACACTCTTTCAAGTATTACCTCAAATGTAGTTGGTTCGAAACTTAGGTTAGCTTGCCATGATGCACGAGATTCCGACCCCTAAAAATATAAGCTTTTAGAAGCTTGGTAAATCAACCCAAACACTGCCAATCACATTAAAACATTTTACCTGGAAGACTATGTTGCGTACTTGCTTCCTTGGATCATCGCAAACAAACCATTGAGATGCGCATGATCCTGATGTATGCATGCTCTTGGCAGCATGATGCTTAGATGATGGTTTACTCAGTTGTTCAGGAACAATATCAGTGGAAGAGCTGAGAGTTGCAATGGATTCAGACTCCCGCGTATCTCTACTTGCTTCCATTAAGGACATGTGCATATTCCTTCCATTCATCAGACTATCACTGCCATGAGGTCTGATTTCTTGGTCTGTAAGCGTCACTAAAAAACCATCATCATTCACAGAGACACATTCAGAATATAGTTGTTCCGACTTTAGAATGGATTGGGACACAGTTGCTGATGTCTCAAACGCTGCAGTTGCTCCACAGTTACAGTCTACCGAACTTGGCTCACACATCATTTTAGCTACAGGGCCCTTGTTTATAATACTTGGTTTGACCATTGTTTCAAGTTGACTGCCCTTACTGTTTGGAGGCAATTTCCTCGAGTTGCTTTCCTTCTCTTGCAAAGCAACTGCATCGTTTTTCTTAGCGAGTGAAGATGTAACAAACTGAAGCCCTCGTTCCTTAAGCAACAATCCATCCTAGACATAACAAAATGTGCCAAAATACGATAAAAAATCGTTAGAAGCAAAATAAAGACAATACATTCAAGAATATAAACATTAAAATGTTAATCTAATGATGTCCACTAACAGACAATCATTGAGAATTTTTCATATAGCTTTTACTTTGTTCCCAGCTTGGACTCATGCATTGTATACTAAATCTTCCAGATTGGGAATTCAATATTTGGGCCATATTGAGACTACTATTCAATTGCCTCATACAAAGATGTTTACAGATCTGTAAACAATCACCACACTTTCCCAAGAAAAAGACACCTGAATTCGAGGCGTGTGCAAAAAGTTAGAGATGCTCGGAACGGGTTTATGGAGTCGGCAGGTAACAAACCCCAGGGTTCATGATTCTACTTGGGTAGTAACTGGATACACATACAAAATAGCGTCAATTTTATTGCATTAAGATACACGCCTACAGCTCCAGAGACAGCATCAATTTTATGTGATCAGTCATATCATTTGTAAAGTTCATTGCCTTTACATATTATACCTGATGCAGTAATTTGGGGGCTTGTAAGAGCATTCTATCGCAATTTTTTTGTCCATGAAAACAAAAACCACAAAATGGATGACCAGACTGAAGTGCGTCAACCAAGTATTTTACAAATCATTTTAATGTCAAACTAACGAACTGGTGAGGTGTTTTGCCCCTCCCAGAATCCTGATAGCATGGATTTTGGGTCAAAGGGTTAATGTCTTACTTTCTGATCTTGAATCCAGAATCTGGACTGAACTAGAGAAGAAAAAGAAGTCACAGGTTTGAGAATCACACCCTAGTTCAGTACTGTATAGCAGATATCGCAGCTCAAACTGAAAGTAAGAATTACTTCAAATGTCAAATGCCCCGCTCACCTGCATGGTAGCTTAGCATCCTATGATCATGTCAGACTCATATATCCAAAAGAGAACCCAGTTATACAAATACAAGGGCCTAGTTTTGTGTATACCATTACAGAATCTATAGCCTAGCAGGTCACTCCCAACATAACAAGATGCCTATATTTGTAACAGGGCAAGTCTTCAAGGTTTATCCTAGCCTGTAACTTAAATTAAGGTATGGTAATCAAACTATGGCAACATAGGCCTGATGCACATAATAACGCATATGATGGAAAAAAATACACACTTAAAATTTTAAAACTTTGAAGAGTATTGTGGGATAAAAAAAAATAAATGGCCAATGGATGGATTACAGGCATGAATCGTTATTACCTGGATGTCCGGGATTGTGTAAGCCATGTCGGAAAGGAAGGACATGAGAGCTAATTCTCTCATCTCCGCCAATGAAGCATCCTCCAGATACTTTGAGAAAGACTCCCTGCTATGAGCGATGTTTGTGTGAGGAACCTCTAGTGAGCAACCAATGCCACAAGATCCAGGATCGGACTCGGAAGCGGAATCTCGGAAATCTTCTCGAAGATCCGATCCATGGGAAGAATCTTTGAGTGGAAAGATGCCTGTTGATGATGTGCGACTGATCGATAAGGCATCAGAATCTTCCACACTCTTTGTCTTTTGAATTGTTTCTCGATCCGTGGGTCGCTGTTCAGATTTGCGGGCCTTGAATAGCACATCTAAAACCATATATGGGTAAGTATCACCACCGCCATCCCTATGAAGCTTATTATCACTCCTTTCAACTTCTTCTTCTTTCTGTTTCCATTGTTGTTGTTGTTGCTGCTGCTGCTGCTGCTGCTGTTGTTGTTGTTGTTGTTGTTGTTGTTTTTGATGATGATGTTCTGCTCCATCTCCTTCCTTTCGGTTCTGCTGCTGTTGTTGCTGTTCTTCTTCTTCATGTTCATTTTTCAAGGACTTCTCTGCTGGTGAGTCTGCTTCTTTCTTGAAAAACAAGATCGCGAGAGATCCAGGAATTCCCGAGAATGATGAAGGAAATGGCAAAGGCTTGAATTTAGTACCGATTGATTCGTCCGTTCTCACGTTCTTATTCCTAACCGAAGAAGAAGAAGAGGACGACGATGAAGACGAGGAAGAAGAAGAACATTTGCACACACATATGCTGACATATCTCGGCAAAGACGACGGCGATGCTGGTGGTGGTGGCGGCGATGATGTACAGAAACCTTGCTTCTGATGGATCAGCGAAGAAAGGCTGGATCGGTACGGCAGCAGATCCATGAACAGCAAAGATCAGCGAATCAATCGAATCGTGCCTCTCTGCGTGTGTAGATATAGATCTGCTGTTGCACGCGCACAGGATCGAAGGGGATCTACGGCTTTCTGCCTGCCTGCCTGTCTGTCGGTGTTTCTGTGTGTCCCGGAAACGGAATCGAGATCGAACGGGAGAAGACACGTCTTGGCCGGGGCAACGTCGGTGAGGACTTTTTAGGGTTTGCAGAGAGACTTACACGCATCGCGCATCTTCCGAGCTTCGTGGGCCAGGGAAACGCCATCGCCAGCGCCATTCGCCAGTCGCCAGTCGCCAGTCGCCATTCGCCATCGCCATCGCCTTCGTCCTTCGTCCTCGTCCTCGTCCTCGTCTCATCCTCGTCAGCGTCCTCGGGCGTTCAAATCCACGTCATCGTCCACGTCAGCGATTTCGTCCACGTCATCGTCCACGTCAGCGATTTCGTCCACGTCATCGACCACGTCAGCGTTCTCGTCGTCCACGTCATCGTCCACGTCAGCGTCTTTCGTCCACGTCATCGTCAACGTCATCTCCACGTCAGCGTTTTCGTCCAGTCAGCGCCACGTCATCTTCCACGTCGGCGTTTTTGTCCACGTCATCTTCCACGGCCGCGTTTTCGTCCACGTCATCTTCCACGTCAGCGTTTCCGTCCACGTCATCTTCCACGTCAGCGTTTCCGTCCACGTCATCTTCCACGTCAGCGTTTTCGTCCACGTCAG
>JBBBWG010014224.1:7959-17985 GCA_037176905.1 Azolla pinnata
AATGCCCTTCTCTAAACACATCAATATAATGCAATCTCGTCGGCAAAGTAATCTGTAAAAGGGACAATTGCTTTTATACAAGCATACGTAGATTTAGACACATATATCTTCAATGACAATCCTTAGTATCTTTCGGGCATCCTTTATAATTGCCTATCATTGCATACATGAACCTTCTTCTCGGAAGTGCATCGAGATTGTCATCTCATCGTGCAAGTCACTGAAAGAGAAATTGCCACAGTAGCATCTTCTGGCTTCCCATCTTGAAAATTCTAATTTTATACTGAATTCCTCCTTGAGCTGAGAACTATCCTTGATGTTTTCCTGCTCAATCAGTGGGTTTTTGATGGTTGCGCATATTTCTGAAACAAATTTTCATCATGCAAATAAATACATTTAAATTATTCTGGATGTGCAACATTTGGGCTAAAGGTAACTTCTTTCACTTACATGCTCTGCATAGCTATGAACTTGCTGGCCCATCATGAAGCATCTTTTCGCCAAGAAAGCAATAGATGAAGGCAATAGAATTATGGCAGAAATATACTAACTTTAGATCAATTTACTTCCAAAACTTCCTTTAATCACTTTTAGTTGGGCATTTTCCTCCTTCTAAATACATCAAGAACAAACTGATCATGCAGTGTTCCGTTGAAAAGGGTACCATTGACTTAAATGCATTGCATATCTCTGTATTCGTGGTTACTTTTAAACAGTGAGATCGAATTGGATTACACTGCACTTATCAGTTGCCAATTGTAAATAATTTTCAAGGAAACAATACGAAAGAGATGTATTTGTCTTAATCCTTAATGTAGCCAGATGGAAATGCTTACTAAACAAATGTTCTTTTCGAGAATGCAAAACAAATGTATTTATCTTGATTCTTAAAGTAGCCTGTTGGAAATGCTTTAAAGCAAATCTCCTTGTGCAGGAAGGTTTATACCTTTTATTATTATTAAATATCCTCTAAATTTATCAATACCAAAGACATGGTTTTGACATAATGTTGCACATACAATTTCATAGGTAAAAGAATTGATTGCTGGTGGAACGGAGGTTATCATGGTAACATCTGGTGCAATTGGTGTTGGCCGGCAAAAACTGCGTTATCAGCGTCTCATGAATAGCAGGTTGGTTATCTGTTTTCGCTGACAATCTGTACAACATTGTATTTTCCTCGTGCTATTATTTGCTCTAGTGATTATGGGACCAATGTTTTGTTTACTTATTAGGTTTTATTCACAACTGATGTTTGTTATATCGTCAGTATGAAGTACATTGGTTTATTGATTTTCTTGCTGGTTGACATGTACAGCTTCGCAGATCTTCAGAAGCCTCAGCTAGAGCTGGATGGAAAGCCCTGTGCTGCTGTTGGTCAGAGTGGACTGATGGCTCTATATGATGGACTTCTAACTCAGGTAAGGAAAGCAAGTCTATTATCCATATCGACAGAGTCAGTTGAAGGAAGATTCTTGGTAGAAATACTTCCAAAATCTCAGTGTATATTTTGCCTTGTAATATCCACTAAAATTTGCATTTACTTAAAATGGTTCTAACTTCTATTCCAAAAACTTTTATAATAACTACATGTGTTTATAGCACATGCAAGCATGCGTTTGTATACAAGAGTAAAAAGAGTCACTTTCAAGAACCATATGCACGATGGCACATTTAGGGCACGAGTTATCTGATCATAAGATGATGTAGATGATAAGTGGGAAGCCTGCGAACTACAATTGTTTATGGCTATTAGTAGGATGGTTAATCCGGTTTTCAAATGCATGCTCCACATTATTGTATTTTATATGGTCCTGTCCATCAGTTATAACAACTTACACATCATGATAACAATTACCTGAAGGCCATGACATCCGAAAGCTGCAGTGAACAACCCAAATCACAGGAAGACAAAAACAACTGCTCCCTGCTTACATTGGAAAGCAAGGGGGGGGGCGGGGGTAAAAGATATGGGAGTCCTTCTGGCATGTGCTGAAACTGATCTCTATAATTATCTCCATAGTCTCCTTAAGTTCCCTGCAGTGACTCGAAATCCACACGAGCACCCAAAAGCTACCATAAACACTAAAAGATACTGTGACTGAAGGCGACACATTTTTCACCTGAAGTTCAGCTGACATCATCACTTGCCCGAAGGCAACAACTTATGCATGAACCTAACAGTTGTTGTGTCAGCAAAGCTAGCGCAATAAATCTTGAATGTGAACTGCCAAAAAGAAATATATATGATGCTTAGTGTTCATGCTATGTGTTATCTGAATCCAATTGGGGACATAAGATCTGTTAATATCTGTAATGATTGCATCAATACAGATATATGAAGACGATCCCCGTTAATGATATGTTTTGCCTTATATATTCAAGTCAACTAAGCTAAAGCTACCACGGGAATGAGTGAGAGTAATTGATCAGCTATCAGCATGAATTTTAAGAGTTTTTTAACAACTGAGTGAATTTGATTTGAGCTTGAAATGAAAGTTTTTTAGAGTTACTTTCTACTGATTCTTGATTCGTCTTCTTCTGCATGCAGTTGGATGTGCAGTCATCTCAGATACTTGTTACAGATCAAGATTTTTCAAATGAAGATTTCAGGAAGCAACTCTCAAAGACAGTAGATGTCTTGTTAGGATCACGTGTCGTTCCTGTATTTAATGAAAACGATGCAATAAGTACAAGAAAAACGCCATATGAGGTTCTGTATTTGAAGAAGGTTTTCCAGGCTTGTTTTCGAGTCAGGAGTTCTAAGAATGTTCAATGGTTTTCTTCAGGATTCTACGGGCATATTTTGGGATAATGATAGCTTGGCAGGCTTACTAGCGGTTGAACTGAAAGCAGACCTTCTTATTCTTCTCAGTGATGTTGAAGGACTATATAGTGGACCTCCAAGTGATGCTAACTCGAAGCTCATTCATACGTATGTGAGAGAGAAGCATGCAGAGTCTATTACATTTGGTGAAAAGTCGAGAGTTGGTAGAGGTGGCATGACTGCGAAAGTATTGGCTGCATGGACTGCTGCAAGCGCAGGAGTTCCTGTTGTGATAACAAGGTATATAACATGATTTTTATTACAATTAATTTAGTACAAAAAATCTACTACCAAAATCTACCGGCAAGCATTCATCACGTTTTGTGTCCAACTAAGTACTCTTTGTTGTCTGTTGAAGTGGATTTACTGCAGATGGCATACTGAGGGTAATGAATGGTGAATACATAGGAACACTTTTTCACAAGGAGGCTCATTTGTGGATTTCAAGAAAAGAAGCCAATGCTCGTCAGATGGCTGTTGCATCTAGAGATGCAAGCAGGAAATTACAGGTAGTACATTGCATTATTGTTTTCATAGCTGGAATTTCGTCAGCTTTCTTAATGGGTAATTTGATACAGAAACTTACTTCTTTGGAGCGAAGCAAAATACTGAAGCAGATAGCAGATTCGCTTGAAGCTAATGTTGAAGCTATACAACAGGAGAATGACTTGGATATACAAGCTGCAGAAAAGATGGGCCTGTCTAAGTCCTTGGTAGCGCGATTGCGACTCAAGCCTGCGAAGGTTAGATGAAGTAGATTGGTGGAGAAAATGATGTTCAATGCATTGCTTTATGAATAATACCTGCTATTTATTTGCATGGATGCATAAACTCCATCTGAATTGGACCGCTGGGCATTAGTGATAATTAACTGTTCATAATTAGTGATACGCTGCAAAGTATTGTGCAGAACTGTCATTGTGTAATGTTCACAGTTCATACGAGGATGCATGCATACATATATCTGTGTGTGTGTCTATATATACATACATACCGGCACATATTTTTAAATTTGAAAATATATGTGTATATTTTTGCTTGTTAACTATGGGAATGGTTGTAGTGATTGCACTTAACCCTCTAGCAAACAGGCCATGCACCTTAATATCACTATATGCAAATTATTAGTCTTATTTGATCTTTATTGGACATGTATTTTTATTGGATATGTATTGCAGATAGCAAGTTTGGCAAATTCATTGAGAATGCTTGCTGATATGGAAGAGCCTGTTGGCAGAGTCCTGAAAAGAACCCTGGTGATGTGGCAGGCTGACATTTGCTTTTGTCAGACATGTTTTCTTTCTACGATGTATTAACAGCCCCATAGAATAAAGACTTGCTGAATTAATATCTTTGTTTGTATCTCAGATTGCAGATGATCTTATCTTGGAAAAAACGACTTGTCCATTGGGAGTTGTTCTTGTGATATTTGAATCTAGACCTGATGCTTTAATCCAGGTTTACCTTGTCTTTCAAATCAAAACTAGTTTTTGTGCTCTGAATCCCATATTGATATATTTTCTTGCTATTTAAATGTTCCAGATTACAGGGTTGGCCATCCGTAGTGGTAATGGTTTACTGCTGAAGGGAGGAAAAGAAGCTACTTTTTCAAATAGAATACTGCACAAGGTACTATAATGATCAATTATAATGGTCTAGTTCCTGCAAAAATTAAAACATGGGGTATGATAGTGATCACTATATAATAGTTTAGCTCCTACAAGAAATTAAAAACACGGGCATTACTATTAAAAAATTCATAAAGTCATCATCTTTTTTTGGATTATATGGCACAATCGTTGTATGGAAAACTCTATCAAATATTATGTGGTTGCATTGATATCTGAACTGCAAACATTTTCAGGTTCTCACTGATGCAATTCCAAGCTCAGTTGGAGGGGAGCTTATTGGACTTGTATCGACGAGAGATGAAATTCCCAACCTTCTCAAAGTAATATCATTTGTAACATGTTTTTGAAGTTCATTTTGGAACGAGTGTTTGATGTCTGATGGTGTCCATGTAGTTGGACGATGTCATTGATCTGGTGATCCCTAGAGGAAGCAACAAACTAGTTTCTCAAATAAAAGAGTCAACAAAGATCCCAGTGCTTGGTCATGCTGGTAAAAGTTTCTACCTGACTCCAAATAATAACTGTCAACAAACGTCTCCTTGCCTATATATCCAAATAATTGTTGATTTGACATTGGATTCCTCTTCATCCTTGTTTAGATCCCAGGGAAATTAGGTGGTCAACAGTGACAATCATAAGTATACCACACTTTGTTTTAGAAGTGCTGCTTTTTTGCATGTAGTAGGAGAGCTGTTGCATGTATACGTATCTAGACAACCTTTTTAACCGATCCTTCATGGAATTGCCCAATCTGAAGCAAAGTTTAATTGGACATTAAAAGGATGTAACGCACTTACAACTTGTTGCAGTCATACTAATTTAAGACATCATGTCATAATTGTTATTAACCTGACTATTAGTTTCCTGTGGATGCAATTATGAGTTACATGATGTCCTTAGGGTCATTTCCTGGAAGCCTTGTACAAGTCAATGTGTTAATCTAATGGAAGCATAAACTGAGCTATGGCTCTGATTTGATCAACGGTGATAGTTCAATGTTGGTAACAGATGGTGTGTGCCACATTTATGTGGACAAGTATGCCGACTTGAAAAAAGCTGAAGCAATTGTTGTGGATGCGAAGGTTGACTATGCAGCTGCTTGCAATGCAATGGTCAGTAAATGTTTATCCTGCAAACTGTATTGCATAATGTTTTTATTTACTGGTTGAGTTGCCAAGGAATTGATTGATTCTAGTAGTTAAAACCATCTCCGAAATATGATGAAACTGGACTCTTTAATCTTTTTGTGCATTGGTTTGGCTGCTGAGTGACTAATGCTTGCTTATTGCTACTTCCTGAAACCATCTCCAGGAGACTCTACTAGTTCACGAAGGCTTGATTCAATCAGGAGAAGTGAATCAGCTGCTCTCTGCATTGCAGTCGAAAGGTTTGATTTTAAGAGTTGTATTGTTGGCTGTCTTTGAGCATCTTTTCTAATTCCTGTATGTTTTTGTCTCTGTAGGTGTTACGTTGTATGGTGGTCCTAAAGCATCAGATCTTTTGAAGATTACTAAGGCAGCAGATCTTCACCATGAATATAATGCTTTGGCATGCACTGTTGAAGTTGTCAAGGACGTTTATGCAGCCATTGATCACATTCATTTGCATGGAAGGTTAGTTTTGTTATCCACCATTTTTTATGCCCATGCTAGCTAGCCTGCTCTAATGCAATTTTAATTTTAATGACTGCAGTGGCCACACAGAATGCATTGTAACAGAAGATGAGGACACAGCAGACATCTTTTTAAGTCAAGTGGACAGGTAATGTGTGGAGGCTAGAAATCAAGATTTTTACACTGTTCTACATAGTATAAAAATTCCTGTATGACTGGAAACTCTGTGCATGGAGTGTAATGTAATAAAAAATATTGGCCAAGCATTGTTGTTTTATCCACAGTGGAAACCCGGATCAGTCATCAATTTCACCTTTACTGGATAGAAGACAATTTCAAACTGCTTGTCTGAATTGTGTTTGCTTCCATCACAGAGTTTTGCATTAAAAAATGTGTCCTCCATACATGAATGCGATGGTGCTATGGAAAATAGTGGGCATTCACATTTTTTGAGAGTTCTTTTACAAAAGACTTGAAAGTCCTGTTTTTTGAATTTTTGTCATGCTTAACACTCAAATTTCGTTTCCTCCCAGTGCTGCAGTTTTCCATAATGCTAGCACCCGATTTTGCGATGGAGCTCGCTTTGGACTTGGTGCTGAGGTATTATTAAATAAGAACCGTACATTTTGACATTGTATGCCAAAGTTTATTGCTGTCCACCTTCCAGCTTTTTGCTTGACTCATGTATATAAGAATAAGAAGAGAAATATTTACATATCTTTACAATTCTTGCAGGAAATAAACTTTCTAAGAATACATTCGCAATTTTGTTGCATGTGCTCTTTATTCATGTCTTTTATATTACACAGTCTTCATTAACCATGCAGAATTCTAAATCTCGCATCGTGTTTTTTTTCTGTTGAATTTTTATTATGCAATCAGCTGCACTAATATTTCTTTTCTATACGACCATAGGTTGGGATCAGCACAAGCAAGATACATGCACGTGGTCCAGTTGGTGTCGAAGGTTTGCTTACGACCAGATGGTAAGAAAAGGATTATATTGTCAATTCAGTATGATGAGACGAACACATCCATTTGTTTTTTCTTACGAGGAATCAATCTACGCAATTCACATGCTGTGTATGGCACTCTTGTAAACTCCCATGTACACGACTATTCGGATGAAAAAGCAAATTTCAGGCTCTCATTGTGTAGCCTAATAACATGGAGGTATTTGGCAGGTTACTAAGAGGAAATGGGCAGGTTGTCGATGGTGACAAAGGCGTCAAGTATCTACATAAAGAATTGCGGATCCATGACGAAATCCATGCTGCGTGTGATGGCGTCAAAGCGAATGGTGTTGTTCATGGATCAGCCAACGGCAGGGTAGTATAAAATTTTTTCAGGAAGTCTTGAGTTTACCACTGGTATCAGCCATAGTTGACAGCCATAGTTGAAAGATCTATTCAATATAACCGTAGTAGAATATGTCCCATAGACATATGATGGTTTGTTTATACCGTAATTTTGATTATCCCTTAATAAATCTGCGTTTCACCTGTTTTAGGCCCCCCCTTCCAAAATAAAATCTGGTATATTCCGATATATATCATTGTAAGGAAAGACGATTGCAAAAGCAATGGGAAAAGAATTACAAGTTTTTGCGCCACTAATGGTGTTGGTTTTTTGTTGCTGTAATTATGTTGCATAACATCGGTAGAAGTTATGTATGCAGTGAGCGGATCCATCTGATCCGGTTTGTGGAAGGAAGAGCAGTTTCGATCAACTCCATGAGCTGCTCGTGATAATTGAGGGAACAACATCTGCGATCAACCCATGAGCTACTCGTAATCAAGAGAACATCATGAAACTACTCGTCTATAGAAGCTTGTGAATGCAATAAGAGGATTTGCTCGATCCAGCTCTTGAATAGAAGCACAAATTTGTGTTATGTAGTCTGAGGTTGGATTATGTCAAGCCTCGGCAGAGGTTTTGTTCGAGGAATCTGTGCCCTAATCTGATCTGTGGAATGAAGAGCAGATGCGATCGCCATACATAATCAAGAGAACATCACGAAACTGCTCGTAATCGACAGATTTGACCTCATATTATTGAATGTGATTCTATTCAGCATGCGATGCATGCATGCATCGACATCGACATCGACACCTATCTAGATTCTACATTATGTCGTATGCAAAATACACGTATGACATCGGCATATATCGGTACACGCGTAAGTATGCATACGTATGACATCTATGCGTGCATGCGTCCGTATGCATACGAACGACATCTATCTGTGCATGCATATGCATGCATACATATGATCGATTTGTGCATGTGTATGTATGTGTGCATTCGGCATCGGCTGCATGCAAACGATGCATATGTACATGCACGCGTACATGTGGGCATTCGTACGTACCTACGTACGTACGTATGTATGTACATACGTGTATGTATACGCGCGTATGTACATACATACATTCATACGTACTGTTGTGGTGCTATGGTTTTGCTGCAGACGATTTCAGGTTAGCCTCTCGCTCTCTCCCTCCTGTTCTTTGGTTCTGAAGGTTTCTCTCCGCCATGGAAGCTTCCTGCAGGTCTCTCTCTCTCTCTCTCTCTCTCTCTCTCTCTCTCTCTCTCTCTCTGTGTCTGTGTTCTTAGGACATGGGTCGTTTTTTCCTCCTTCTGGAGGACCTACACATGATGCATAGCATTACAAGAAATCGGGAAGATCGATCTACGACATGATGCATCGCGACACAAGGAAGCGGGGGGTATAGCCACAATCAATCTTCGAGCAGACAATATGGAAAGGCTTCGGAAACCGAAACCATCTTCCCTCACACTTCCCTTATTCTCCTAATCGGGTTCAATGCGGAATGTCTCCGATACCTAGAACTATGTACCCGTTGATGTTCCCTAGCTTTGCTTCTGCTCGAAGAATGGCTTCATGAGAAGTTAATGTTTAATCGCGTCTTCTTCTGGAGAAAGGAGAGAGAGAATTTTTAGTTCGTCTTATGCATTAGCTATGCTCTAGAAAGGAAAAAGAAACCTGTCCGAAGAGAATTGAATTCCTTCTGGAGAAAGGAACTGGGCTAGTAAATCCCACCTTCTTATCCAGCGCAAAATGCCTCCATTTTCTGGCATTGTGGACGCTTAGGAGAGTTCTGAAACAATTTTCGTTCCCAAACTTGCTATGCCTACTTATCCCACCTTCTATGTCAACTCTATGGAAGCTCCCACCTTCTTATCCAGCAGAAAAGAACTCCATTTTCTGAAGTTCTGAACCAATTTTTTTCCCAAACTTGCTACTCCACTTCAAATTTAAACCATGTCAACTCTATGGAGCTATACACGATCTAATGCTTCTAATGTGACCCATTAATTAATGGAATATGTGGCCTTCAAAGCGGTTGGTTAAAAGTTGTCAACTTGTGTACTGTAGTTTGTCTATTAACTGAGGGCATTCTCGAAAGAAACGGTGATTGCAAGATTGTATAGAGTTAAGTACACTTCTTCAAGGGTTTATATTGGTAGGAAACGGGTGTGTAAGCATAAGAGGAAACTGTAAATGCTTTGCTTTTGTGGTTTGAGCTTACACCATATGTCTGTGATGTTTTGATGAGTGGTAGAAAACAAGCCATGAGGTGTTAAACACATGCCGGAACTTGTGAATAATTCACTTTGATGGCTTGAGCTCACGTCAAAGTTTGTTGTGTGTTGATGAGTGTACTGAAATCTTATGGGAGATCAAGCTCAGTTCATTTGGATTAGAACTGCGCTTTCTTTCCTTGCTTAGTCAAATCCCTGATAATTATTCTACCTTGTAATAAAAAATGTGGTGTGTTGGTGCAGAGCCCAAAATGAGAGGTGGTCCGCTCAAATTAGTAGCAACAGTTGGAGGTGTGTTGGTGGGTGGCCTCTTTACATTATCATTTGCTACATCAGTTTCGGTGCATACATTCCAAGCAATCATTGAGGCTAGGAAGGTTGAGTACAT
>JBBBWG010014235.1:7305-17983 GCA_037176905.1 Azolla pinnata
CCCAATGGAGCTGCATTGCAGCCATCTCCGTCCCTGTCCCTGTCCCTGTCTCTGTCTCTGTCTCTGTCTCTGTCTCTCGGCTATGGCGCTGCAGAGCTCCCAGATCTTCTTCTTCTTCCACTTCCTCGTCTTCTTCTTCTTCTTCTTTCTTTCTTTCTTTCTTTCTTTCTTTCTTCTTCTTCTTCTTCTTCTTCTTTCTTTTCTTCCTCTGTTCGTGAGGAAATTTGTCTTTTAGAAAAGGGAGACATACCAAATTAATTAGTTGTGAGCTCAATCAACATCAGATTAATCGATTCATTAACGCTCGATTAACTGATTGATACTGAAGTAACGCATCGGTCGATTAATCAGATCTCTGAAGTAGCAGCTGTTGCCGATCGAATATCGTACGAAAATCGATCAGGATCGATTCGTGGGAAGCAATCGAGAATCAAATCAGTAAAGCCGTATTGACGAGATTAACCGGTGGAAGGCGAGAGTGGGTCTCGATTCTGTAGTCTCTTATTTTCGTAAGCGTTAAAATCGTAATTTGTAAATTTGTTAGATGGTTTGTCGGTAATTCTCGCAAAACAAATCATGGTATCCCTAAATTTTCTATTAATTAACTGAAGAGAGAGAGAGAGAGGGAGGGAGAGCATTGTTTCAGATCGATTTGCTTGTAAGGCATTGTACATATACCATTGTACCATAATTCATATGTGTCGATTAATCTTTAAACTTAATTCGTATTTTGTTTTTCAAACTCGTCCTTTCAATTAATCTTTAAACTTAATCGGGATTATTGAAAGTGTATTGTTCTGCGTTCCTTGCATCCGTACCCTTTGCGCGTTGGAAGCTTCTAGAATGTCCCCTCTGGAAGCTTCAAGAATGCCCCATTTTGGAAGCTTCCAGAATTGCCTCCTTTGGAAGCTTCTAGAATCCCCTAGAAGCTTCTCATTTGGAAACTTCTAGAATCCCCTAGAAGCTTCTCATTTGGAAGCTTCTAGAATCCCTCGATTGGAAGCTTCTAGAATCCCTCGATTGGAAGCTTCTAGAAGCTTCCCCGCTTCGTCTTGGGGGAAAACACGTTTTTGTCGCTCAACGAAGCTTTTTTTCTTCTTCTTCTTCTCTCTTCTCTTTTTTCTTCTGCTCCGACGCGTTCGCTCTGCCTTTTCTTTTGATCCTGTCAGACCCCGCGTGACCAAGCAGCAGCAGCAGGAGCAACGATCTCTGAAAGCAGAAACCCGGGCTTCTTTCGCAGATTTGCTTAGCCATGGTATGTATGTCTTTTCTCGGCCTTGCTTCCCGTTTTTCTTTCTCCATGTTGTTTTCTGGTTTTGGGAAACCAGATTCGATCTCGCTGGAGAAATAGGCTTGCCTGAAGTTTCCTGCATTTCCTTCCGTTCTCTTTGGCTCTCGTTGTTTGCTGAAATTTTTGAATACGTCTAAGCTTTTGTTCTTTGTTTTGCCTTTCTCTCTCAACGTGTGTATGAAGATACAATGGTTATATGTTCGAAGGCCGCATTTTATCTCCTTTGATGTCTTTGATTAGATCGTTGAATCGATTATTTAGATTTTCTTTGCGTGGATTAGTTTGTAACCTTCACTGGAAATTTCTTTTCCGGAAATCTAGATTTATTTATGTTTTCTTTGCCGACCTTCTTCTCTGTTCTGACTTAACGATACAAAACAGACGACATCAAAGCGATTGGCTGAACGCAAGAGTGCAAAGTTCCAGAAGAACATCCACAAGAGAGGTGCAGTGCCAGAGTCGAGCATCAAGAGAGGCAGTAACTACCCAGTTGGACCCATCGTCCTGGGCTTGTTCATTTTCGTTGTCATTGGTTCAGGTGCAAAACCACCCACGATATCCACCAATACTTTTGCATTCTTGTGTTATCTAGTATTTTCTGTTGATTGCTGCACTCCTTTTTGCATTGATTCATCTCATTCCTTGGCATTCAAATATTTAGCACTCTCTTTTGCATTGGAAATGTGATTGCTCTGGTTTTGTAGTATTTTTTCTCTGTTGTTGCGTTGTCTGATGTGCAAGTTAATGTGATGTTTTCAATTCTGATGTTCCTGATGCTCTGTTTTTATTTGCTTTTTTCAGCAATTCTACAGATAATTAGGACTGCAAGCAGTGGTGGACTTGCTTGAGAAACTAATCTCACAACAGGGTTCGATGTGAGACGCAGTGTTTTTTATCTTGCCCATAAACTAAGGTCTTGTTGGGTAATATGCTTGTAATAGTTTAGTATAAATGTCATCATCATATATCACCCTTTGAATAAGACAGTCTGTTAATTTCTGTTAATGATGGTTTTCATCTGTGTAAGTATGTTCAAAATTTGTGGTTTTCCTGCTCCATTCACACATCTTCGTATGGCTCTGGTAGCCAAATCAGCGATCAGCTATTTTTACTCAGCAAGCAACGATGAGGATGAATCAGTTATTTCAGTGACGAATCAACGCTTGGCTAGAAATAATGCGGGGTGTTTGTTGTGTGAACCAGTGATACTTCACTATTTTGTGATCAGCTTAAGCTGTGGTCAAAGCGATTTAGGTCAGAATATGATTCATGAGATCTGTGTTGTGAATTATATTTGAGGTTCTGCAAATCAGATTATGCTTGCAGTTTCATTTTGTTATAGTAGACAGGTATGAGGTTTCTGGCATCGTCGAAATCCGATACCTGCATTGTCAAACTCTGATACCTGTTCGCTGATTAACTCGTTACTAAACGTTTCAAATGTGTAAGAACAAATTTGTTCCCGAATTGTTTATCACGTAACGCTCCAAATCCGTGAAAACAAAACTACAAGTGCAAGCTGTCTTAGCATTTTGGCCTACTGCCTCATGGAGATGAATGTTCTTCTCGAAACTGGCGTAGAAGTAGCATTCTTAGTAATTTACTTGTGCACCCAATGGTGCATGAACGTGATCACTTATAAGGGTTATTAGGAATGGCGTTATGGGTTGCAATCAAGGGTGGAGATAGGGCTAACATCCTCCAAGATTGGAGCATAGTGGAGATAGAGCATATTGAATGGTTCATTTTCTATTGGCAAGCGAAAGGTTCTCGTTGATCACGTCGAGATATGTATGTAGTATGTAGAGTGAGATTCTCCTTCCTCGACGAGCTAGATAGAGTTCATCATCAGGAACGGCTAAGCATGGAGTAAGAAGATGACGCCTTGGTTTTTTTCAGTAAATTTGAACTTCTTGATTTGTTACTTCTACCACTTCTGGTCGAGGATTCGTTGGCTACGCTCCGTATATACAATTAAATTGCATTCGAGCTGCATACAAGTATACAGTTAAATTGAATTCGAGCTGCATACAAGGCCTCAAGAATCGCATAGAGATCTGAGTACTATCCAAGATAATTAGGAACCAGAGCTGTCAGTCAAGTCTGAATTTTTTAAAAACCTTTACAAAGATCACCTGATACGCCAATGTTCATATGGAGAACACAAGTACCACAAAGACTTTAGCGGAGGGAATACCTTCTTAAAAGATGCATCATGATCTGACGGGTCATAAATCTCTGCTTTGAGATTATACAATTTTATATTACGCTTTCACACTTCCAGTGCAATACAAATTATCTGGGAAATGAATCAATGAAATATGCCAAAAACTCTCTGGCTCTCAGAAGTAATCAATCGCCTAACCTTTATTACCATGCCTATGAATGATCTTCGCTTGACCTCCAGAAAGCTTTCTGGCATATAAGTAGTTGCTCTTTGTCATCTTCTTGTTTCTCGGTTGAGTGCTTCTTGCATTCCCATCGCATCGCTTCTCCTAGAGTGGCAGCATTGGTCAAATAATTGGGAGCATCACGCATTATTACATATCCTTCAGGTCTTAAGATCCGATCCATCTCTAAGAGGACATACTTCATCTCGCATCTGCACAATTAAATGCACATAAAATCAAAGTAAATATAGCAAGGCTACATGATCACAGTCTAGGTTGAGACTCAGCAACTCAGATGTGTTACGGAAGTTTCCGATGTATACATGTCATTGATCAAAGTTTGATTTGTTATGACAGTTTGGCTGCACTAAAACACAAACAGCCATTTTTTCCTTTAGATATTTTCACTGCATAGATAGCTATTTCTTCATGTATTCTTCACTGAAACATAAACAGCCAATTTCCCATTAGAAACGCTGTACATTTTTCGCTTATGCACGCAGCTAATTTACTATAATTATTGCCCTAATACGAGGCCTATACAACTAGAAAAGCACAAATACCTGTGGCCCTCCGATGTGAATAAGCCATTCAAATGAAGGAGATCATAAGTTCTGGGATATGTAGAGAATGCTTCACACCTACAAAAAACAGATTACACATTGAGTTGCAGAATCCTGCTTCAATTCACATGTATTCATGGATACTGTTAAATGAACAAACCAGTCATGTACAGTCCCAATCAATCCTCGGTCATAAATGGTGCCCAAAGAGTTAGCTGCGTATGCAGACACGATATTCATAACCCAAACAGGATCATCAATCAACGCTGCAGCGAAACCACCATATTTGGTGTTCATATCCATAACATTCCGTATTTTGCTTGTGCCTAAATCGGGGAGCACTTCTTTGTAATACTTCAGAACATCTACCCACACCCTTGTATCCACCCGAAAACCACCTTCACTACCCCCAGAAAATAAGTGAGATCTTTCAGGAGCCTCCTTAAGTCTAGAAGGCCACTTTGGAGTCTGTCCAACACCAATATGTTCAAATGCAAAACTGGGTTTTACGATACATGGCCGCATTGGTACATACCTGGAGAACACAAGTACCACAAAATTGTTCATGAAAAGGACATCTATGAAGTTTCATTAGTATGCCTATGAAAAACACAAATATTTAGTATTGAAACAATTCCTTCCTAGCATTTGTTCTCGCGCATATATTGTTAACTGTATACCATGAAGCGATGGCATCTTCAGGACATTACTCTTAAAAAGCATCTCTAAGGGGAAATCTAAAAGGCTGAACATCTAAAAGCCTGAACAACTGTAGCATACTAATGGATACCATAGACTCTATATTTTCTCTTAGGTCTTTTGAACACATTATAATGAGCACATTTTATAGCAAAGAACAGACTAAGCTGCAAAAATTACCATGATGCATCTGCATCAATACTATCGTCACAAAGAGGTGGCTGTGCATCTTCCGCACGCTCCTTGAAGCAAGTGTCATCCAAGGGCTTCTGCCAAACAGCAATGTCACCCTTGGTGGCATATTTCTTGTAGCACATTCGATTTAGTAGATCTTGAAGTTTATCCAGATCTGCTTTCTGCTTTTCTTCAGTAGACTCCCAGCCTTTCCAATTTACCTCGTAGTTGATTGGTGGCCCTGAGAGGACCCAGAAACCACCAGGCCGCAGAACCCGATCAACTTCCAAGAGATTAACTCCACCTGTACATAGTAATGAGTAATGAATCCTCTCACCAAACCACGTCTAAATTTTCACAGAACTAAATTAATAGATCATAATTCTCAATGGTTCCTACCTAGTGACTGTCTGCCTTATGCTATACACACTCCCCTTAAGATTTCAAAAAATGGACTGATCGGATTTGGTAAGAAAACTATGCTGGAGGTTTACTGAAATAAATTATTCATGCAACACAACTTGATATTCTAGAATTTTGATGCCTAAAGAATTACCATGGTCAGTCCATGGAATTAAACAACGTGAACAGTGAGCCAAATCAAATGCACTTGCAGGGTAAGGCAGCCTCTGAGTCGCAATGACTCCGAGCATGGCAGGAATCCCTCTCTCAAGAGCAAACTGTACTTGAGCTTCATGGTTGTCACGAGGTGCTAATGACATGGTTAGTATACCACGATGCAGCAGATATCCACCCCAGCTTGCAACCTGAATAATAAGGTGAACCCGAGAAAATGCATCAAATGACTGTATTTTATGCTGTTAATAAGACTTGGTTATGTTCATCATAGGAAGTGAACTATCAAACACTCGTATCCTCCTGTCTCTTCCTGTAAATGATCCTGATCGACCCAAAAGAAGACAACGACAGCATAAAGAATTGTGGAAAAGGGGAATGGACTGTCCACACAATTACTCTAAGAGTGACTAATTTCACAAGATTGTGTTGTTTAAGCACGTTGTGGAATATATAAACTAGACAATGCTTTTCAGAGTTTTTTCCTACATATTAAAGAAGAAACCAACCCCGCAGCCCGTATCAAGTGCTGTTCTGATACTCCCATCTTTCATTGCTGGGATAAGATCTTGCATCTGATCCAAATAATCATCAACACCATTGGGAAACATTGTACCTCCACCAGGAAAGATGAACTTCTCTCCCTTCTTCTGCATCCATCTTTGATTTGCCTTTGCCGTGTTAATCCAGTCATATGGCACGTTTCTGTCCACATATTAATATTCTTAACAATAATCTTTCAATATAATTCACCATTACAAAGCAAATAAATGTAACAACACATTCGAACCACTGCTAATGAAAATACAGGATCCAAACTAATGTGACAAATTGAACATTTAATATTCACGCATTTCCAGCAAATTACTAACTATACTTCCTAAGTATAGAAAGGCAATGGAACGACATCTAAACGACATGTGGATAAATGAGGTGAAAACTCAGTCAAACATCAGATAAAAAAAATAAACAATGTAAAACGTGACAATCTCTAAGTCCTAACCAAGAAATATATATACCGACAACAGGATGAAATGTATGAGCCAATCCTAAATAGGATACTGAAACAATAGACATTTGGAGGAAAATAAAAAAAGAAGTGGCATTAGGTGGAATCATGCATGTGTTTGGTACAAAAGGATACAAACAACCGGCATACACTCACCTATACCAGCATTCATCCCTACTACGCGGCCAACGAATAGGAATCTTGTAGCCTTCTGGAGGTGGAACCAAACACTCTAGCCTCTCAGAGAGCGAAGGACAATGGCGCTCTCTGAAAGCCATCCGGTACTTGTCATATTTGCGCCATCTCTAGAATAGAAAAACACAACTGGAACTCAGAGAAACTTTAGAAGACATAAGCTACTATTATAATACTAAGTTATTTTGAAAGCTATGAGAATATATCCAATCCTTTGAAATGCTAGAAAACTGCTTCTATCTTCATTGAAAATCTTTCTGGGAAGCCATGAGAAGAATGTATGCAGTTTATTGAAATGCTATATTAACACGGTAAATATAATATTAGCTTAAGTTCGAATATCAGTACATGTGGATCTGTACAAGGGGTTATATCTTGTAAGCTGATGTTGCATTCCTGGAAGTTGCTGGGTTTAACTTGAGGTTGACAATTCTTGGTAACCGAAAACTCATCATATGAATTAATTACTACTCCATCTTTTTCTGTACAAAACAGTCCCCCAAGGTAGAAAGCAAATGCGCATAGAGATAGTAAAATAAGAGCTCGAGGAATATGCTTTGACATCTTCTCTGGTAGCACATGATCTTTAGCGTCCCGTTCTTTCATTTTTAAGAGAGCTTGAAAGAGATCTGCAAGAAACAAAGGATTGTATTGTTCCTTAGCATCACTTTTAGAGGTGTGCTAACAAAATCAATATTGAATGAGTAATAATTTTCTGGAACAAATAGGAAGCAGCAATGATCGAAATGTTGTCAAAGGCTTAGAGAAACAACTGTCCAAATTAAACAAGCAAAACAGAAATGGAAGGTTTCTTCAACTGTGATAGACAAAATGTATGCAGTAACACCAACCACTGCAAAAGCATGTGTATCTATCGATGGAATTTTTGTGAAGATACAGATCCGTAAAAGAGAATAGAAAGTTTATTTATGCATGACCAACAATGAGCTGGTTGAAATAGATAACAAGGAGCAATCTATAATTACTATACAATTGGTGAGGCATTCACTTATAAAACTCTAAACATGCAAGAAAACTGTTATTAATTCTATGTGTTCTGAACCCCATACAGGCAAAGACAAACAATGCAATGTTAATCCTAGGTGAAGTTACGCATGCGATTCATCCTTGCTACTTTTCTTTTTGTATCAACTCTCAAACTACCAAACTAGTCACAAAATAGAAGAATATTTAATGAAGCAATGGTTTGTGCGTTCGTCAAAAACTCAGATCCACAGTAAAAATGCGGCAATGTCTATTTGAAGCCAGAACAACCACCAAAGTTCGAGAAAGAATATAACGGTTAAAGAAATGAATCATGGACAGAAAATTTAATGAAGCAATGGTTTGTGCGTTCGTCAAAAACTCAGATCCACAGTAAAAATGCGGCAATGTCTATTTGAAGCCAGAACAACCACCAAAGTTCGAGAAAGAATATAACGGTTAAAGAAATGAATCATGGACAGAATGAATCTATGATTCGAACAAGAAAGTTAATTTATGTGAATTCCATGAGAAAGAAAAACATTTTCACAAGCTGAGATTCTCATTTTTGCAGCATTTTTGGAAGAAAGCTAGGAAGAATTTGACTTACCTACGCAAAGAAAGTAACAGGACAGGAAAGTACACCTACGCTAAAAACTGAAAAGAGCTCTTACTTCTTCCAGTTTCACTAGTGAAAAGGTTTTAGACTGCCAAAGCGTGTTTTATGATCCAACGAAAAAACGTCACAGACACAGATCCGTTGCTTCCACCAGGATGTTTGAGAGGAATGCCAAAAACGCGGCAAAAGACGAAGAGTGTATATAAGAAAAGCAGAGGAACAAGTTACCTTTCGAAATCGTAGAGAAGTTCAGCTAATTTAGTAGTATGTGTTGAATACTTCCGTACATCTAGTGAGCACAGGGGAAATAAAAACAATTTTTATGACACGTAGTCCTTTCACATTCATCAAAGCAGTGAACTTTTTGATAACTGATGAGGACGACGACTTCACTCCAAAAAACCAATAACACGAGACATCCGTTGTCCAATTTGTTCAGAGAAAGATTGCCCGAATAACAGATCTTTCCGCATCTCAGAAAAATAGAAAGCTGAAAATTGGTGTGTTTCTTTGAAGAACTTGAAGAGACTAACTTAAGAAAGAAGCTAGGTAGGTTAGGTTACACTTTATGAATCATTACAGAAGATCAAGACAGTTAGACGAAAACACAGACCATGGAAATCGAGAAATACACATAGTGACTAGGGAACAGAATGAAAGGAGAAACCGAGAAAATGTACATCAAGCTCGCTAGATCAAATTCAGAAACGAAGAACGAAACAACAGATCTGTAAACAAAAAAAAATGCACAAAATTTCTATTTCCCGCAGATTATGCAAGAACTTACCCAAAAACTGTTTGTTTGATTTGTCTTGGCTTCGCCAAAGCAAAGCCTTTCCTTACTTTGGACGAGAATGGATATATGAATGAGAAAGAAAACCACATTATAAAGGAAGCATGCTTGAAATGAGCTCTGAGAGAACGGGCAAATAGAAATGGTCACGAAAAACCACAAATTGATTGAAACAAGGTTAAACTAGAACCTTGAATGGCTGCGAAGATTGAGTGAATGACGCGAACAGAATGACGAAGAAGGAAAGAGTACCTGCTGCAAAACTGAAGCTTCAAGGGAGGCTCCGGATGTATCTAAGAAAACGTAGAGAAAGCAAGGAAATGGAGTTGGCCAAGCTTATCAGCGGAGGAGAGATGAGTCCACGAACATTCTCCCTCGCAAAACAACCGGGAGAAGAAGAAGAAAATAGGGAATACGCAAAGCGAACAAGGAGACGAAGGAATCGAGATAGAGAGCAGATATGAGCGGAGCGTCAGCCAGCCGATGGAGAGCTCCCATCAATGGTCTCGCTGGAGATCTTCGGACAGAATGAGGGAGGAGGCCATTTCCGCAACGCGCGTAACTCTCCACCGCCAGGCTGACGCTCCACCAATATCTGTTCTCCGTCTTGAGGAGGCCTCCCTCCATTTTCTAATTCCAACGAAAAACAAGGACGGAGGAGAGGGTAGCCAAGGGCAAGAAAGCGGGAAACCGGTGCAGACGAGTCGAAACGGCAGGTAAAGGAGGAAGAGCAGTTCACCTGTGCCGGGGGGAGAGGAGGTGTGATTGGAAGCTTGGGAGGGGGCCCGGAGAGAGGAGAGGCGAGATTGAGAAGCAGGATCTCTCTGCAGAAGGGACGGCGGCGGAGAGGGAGAGCGATGGCGAAGGCGAAGGCGATGGCGAAGGCGATGGCGATGGCGATGGCGATCCTTCTGTTTCTCCTTCTTCTTTGCTTCTGCGATCTACAGAAGAGACCGAAGAGAAGATGACGATGAACGAAGGAGAGAGAAGGAAACACACACAGAGTTCGGACTTGTTTTTACTTGATTCTTTGTTTTCTTGTCCCTTCCTTTGTTTTTCTCCCTCTTTTGTTTTTTGTTTTTCAATTCCACTTCTGCACTTTGTTGTCTGCTTTCTGCTTTTTGCGTTTTGCGTTTTGCGTTTTGCGTTTTCTCCCTTTGTCCCCGCGCCCAGGTGTGAACGCGCCCCAGTGGGCGACAGGGATGATGATGATGGTGAAGATGATGGTGCTGATGGTGGTGATGAAAGATGGTGATGATGGTAGTGTGGTGGTGATGATGATGATGGTCGTGACGATGATGATGATGCTGAAGGTGATGATGGTGATGGTGATGGTGGTGATGAAGATGGTGATGATGGTAGTGTGGTGGTGATGATGGTGGTGT
>JBBBWG010014246.1:0-17979 GCA_037176905.1 Azolla pinnata
TATCTCTAGAATATACTCACGAATATCCGTAGAATATACTAGGTTAGAATATCTCTAGAATATGCCTAAGTATATCTATAGAATATACTCAAGACTAGAATACGACTAACTCATACAGTATGAATGAACTTATATAAGTTTATACATGATTCTTGTATATCCATGTGGTTTAACTCAACACAACACCATGTTGTGTGCCTCAAAGGTTCGAGGTTCGAGTCGAGATTCCGATAGCAAAAACATGATTTTTTACATCACCAATAGTAACTTCTTCAATTCCTTCATCTTATATAAACTTGTTAATCATTTGTTCCAATTCATCGATACATAAACCAAATAAAGTAGGCGAGAGTGTGCTAGTGAAAGAATCCGAGAGTTTATCATTTCGATATACATTACATATCACTTTCTAATAGATTCGAGAGATAATAATCATATATTCATTCGGGACCTCAAGTTCTTCCATACGCTTCCAAAGTTTGTCACATGGTATCATATCAAAAACTTTCTTCAACATGAAGTATAACGTAGAGATAAGGTGCATATGGTATCTGTCTATATAACAAACACACACACACACACACACACACACACATATAATGTCTATATTGTAAGATGCAAGAAGATGAGTCTTGTTAGCCTAAAACGCGTATGCCTCTCTTACAGTCTTATTATCTGATGTTCCCATTCAGTTAAACTCCTTGGTTTTTGTTTTAGGACAATTGTTATGCTAATGTGAACTAGCTTACACAACTAGAAAGTGAATGGATTGAGATGGGGCATTTGGCCGTACGGCTTTCAGAGTCTGAAAGGGGACTATCCTCTACAATAAGTATGTATTTATACATACATACATATATGTATGTATGTATGTATGTACGTACGTATGTATATATATGTACATATTTATACGTACATATGTATACATATGTATATATATATATATATACATGTTGGTATGTATGTCTGTACGTATGTGTGTATGTACATGAAATCGTATGTGTCATACCCATGTATCCGTGCTCCACATACGATATGTGCACCGTACGCAGGATACAATACGTACGTATGTGAGTATACGTATAAAATAGCGAGGGGACACGTCCGTATACGTACGTACACAGAGCAAATGGCAGAAGAAGAAGAAGAAGAAGAAGAAGAGGAAGACGAAGACGAAGAAGAAGGAGAAGAAGGAGAGGACGGCAGAAGGAGAAGGGATCTGATGATGGGCAAGGAAGAAGAAGAAGAGGATGAGGTGGAGAAGGCAGAGGCAGAGGCAGAAGTAGAAGTAGAAGTGGAAGCAGAGGCGGAAGCAGAAGCCGGGGCTATGGCGGAAGCAACACAAGAGGAGCAAGAAGAAGAAGAAGAAGAAGAAGAAGAAGCAGAAGCAGAAGCAGAAGATTTGATGATGATGATGACGATGAAGAGAAAGAAGAGAACGAAGAAGAAGGAGAAGAAGAAGAAGAGCTGTGGAGCAGAGGTGGGCACCATCTCCATCGTTTCGGTCCTGCAGCCGCGCCTCACATGCGGCACCTGCACCAGAGTGGCTTCTTCCATTTCCTGCCCAGTCTACCCACACCATCGCCATGAGCAGGATCAGAAGCAATACCCTAGAAGCCACATCGCCATGGCTACAACCCATTGTGGCTATGGGCAGCCGCAGCACAACAGGGATTGCCGCACACCCTATGCTTCAGCCAATGATGTGCAGAGTACCACAATTCTCTACCCCCATGGTGATGGTGATGGTGATGGTGATGATGGTGATGCAGCTTCTAGCTCGAACAGCAGCTTAGACACGGTGCAATCTGTCCATGGCTCCTTCGCAGGCTCTCGAGCCTTCCCATCGACCTCCGACTTCAACGTCGACGACGAAGATGTTGAGCATGGCTCTGCAAACCCTAATGCAAGCGCAGTGGAGCATGACGATCATGTCGAAGACCCTGTTGGTCCTTCTTCTCGACAACCACATTCCGATTGTTGGGCCACGACCACGATCGACCATAGCCATCATCATCGTCGTCGTCATCGTCATCGGATTCATCCCCTTATTCAGTGCCATGTGGAGCACAACGACGAGGAAGAGTCCGTTCAATTCGACCTCGACTTGAACGAAAGCAACTGCTCTTACCAAGAAATCGATGACGATTGCATGCATCCTCCTCCTGCATTCACCGATCTCACCATCATCCGGCGCTGCGACGGCCTGACGGAGGAGGATCCGAACCACGGCAAGTTGAAGATAGAGCTGTCTTCGGCCAGGTTTATGGATGAAACAAGCGACCCAAGCACCGACCAGATGGATGCATCGTCGAGCAAGATCAGGGTCACATATGGAGGTTCCATTTGTGGAGTGTCGATCGATGCTGCTGGAGGCAACGAATGGATGACGATGAAGAAGAAGGCCGGTGGTAGCAGAAGAAGGGTCAAGCTGCAACATGTGAGGACCATCAAAGACGAAGGAGTTCGGGATTTGGATGAGGTCCGTGTATCGAAGAACTTCATGACCAGGGCGAGGATTCGCGGGGGAAATGGGCAGCACTGTACTTGTGTTAGTCCATGTGGAGCTCACCAGTGTAGGGCACAACCATAGCAAAAGCATTCAGCAAGTGCTCGACGTGAGTATACGGTATGCATCGATCGTTCTTCAATGTGTCGCAGATCAGGTATGCAAGCAACTCTGGAAAGTATAACTAGAATGGAAAGCTTGGGTAGCCTGCATAGCTTCTGATAGTGGGGGTTGTCTCCAATGATCAAGCAACTTGCCCACATGCGCCCGTCAATGCACAAGCTCAAAAAATGATCAGTGGTAACACTTAAACAGAGCTTGAAACATGACCACATGTGCTAGTCTGATCTATTTGTTCTGATTTTGTATCATGTCTAGGTGGATTACCACTGACTTGGTGTGCACGAATGGTTTCTAATCTCTTCTGTTTGTGCTGATTATGTATCATAACTAGAATCGGATCTATTTGTGCTGATTATGTATCGTAACGAGGTGGATTACCACTGACTTGGTGTACACTAACGGTTTCTAATCTCTCATCTATTTGTGCTGATTATGTATCATAACTAGGTGGATTAGGGAGCTGCATTGCCGGATCTCGGCTTCGTATCCAAAGGTATCACTGGCCTGGTCTGTGTGTTCCGACATCGAAAACTAACTGAAAGTTGGATATCATTGATGTAGCTGTTCTCTCCTGATCCCTAAGGTAAAAATCCCAATCCGTGAATAATTTTTATAGATGAAAGATTACCTCTGATGAAATAACTCTATTACCACTGTACATACACTGAAAATGATCAAGTATATTTTGGATCTACAGTCAGAAATATCCCAAAATATATTTGACTCTATCTTGCTTCCATCTTAATTATGATTATCTTAGCACTGACTTTATCATCAGCCACTCTGCAAATCTTCTACAAACAAATCTGTTAACAAACAAATCTTTTACAAATTCCACTTATCATTTTGAGGTTACATACGTACTAGAATGGTTATTGTGCGAAAAAAAATTCGTTGTGCAGAGGTTATTGAAACAATGGATGTTCATGACTAGTAAATAGTGATCAGATTGCATGACTTCAAAACTCAACCATCCAATTATGAAAGAATGTGTACAATAAATAACCGGTCATACATGAATTTTGGAACTCCTGTTACATGGTGTTCTGCTACATGCCAATATCATCTCAATACAACGTGTGCCAATTACAAATAATGATATTACCACTCTGCTCCACAACACTACAATTTTGTGTACAAGGTGTATCAACACACCTTCCAAGGGGTTCAATGAGGTCGGAATCTACAGATTTTACGACATTTTCAGAGTGGCCTTGACACATACCAATTGATTATGGTTTGAACAACTCTTCATCAATGTATATTCTAGAATGTACACTCGCACAAACGTGGATGCTAGTACCTCTTTGATCAAATTTTTTGTACATGAATCAATATCACCTTACTTGGGCGTCATCACAATTTCCTTCTTACGAATCCTTAAATTCATCACATTGAGTTTGAGAGAAGAGAACAGCTGCATCACTCAAAGAAGATCGAATCAAAGTCCCTCTCTTCAGCATAACCATCATTAGACTACCTGCCAATCCACGGGATGATCTACTTCCAATTTGTCTTCGAAAGCCTTCATCATTACTATCGCTGTCAGTACTATAATCATGATGCCACCCACTAGACTGGATAGACTTGGGGATAATGCAGCTACACATCAAACCTATATCACCCATAAGTTAAATGTCACCAAGGTGGAAACAACAAACATCATGGAAAGCATTTAAACAACATAAATGTCAGCCTTCATTCTAATTCATTGGATGATCCATGGTGCATATGGCATTGCGCAACTGATTGATTCAACAGCAATGTTGATTGGGTAATCGATTCCAGATTCATGAGGAAGGCAAGTTTTCTAGATAAGCATAGATTGATTACTTGGGAAGGCAAGTTTTTATGGACGATTATATAATATTTAAACTTTAGAAAGCTTTTTCGCACCCAACATACAGGAAGACCAGTGGGGAAAACATGCTGAATAAGAAGATGCATAGCAAAATATCTGTGGATTGAAACGAATACATGAAAAAGGCGAGTCCAAAATGGAAACCATACCTAATTTAGCAAGACGGTTTACCCAATTTGGGATGGTAGACCCGATCAGATGCAGGCAAACATCATTGCAAAAATGGTTGCAGTTTTTGTACATCAAGTTATAAGATTCTCCTGTGTATTCACATGCCATTGCCTCCATGAATTTTCGGAATGTTTCTTCATCTATCCAAATCGTTCCCACAATTATAGTCTTGCGAAAGCGGAAGCCTGGACATTGTTTTGGCTCGACTTCGAAAACTCCGCTATTTGGATAATCATGTGCACCATATGCATATTCAGTACCATAAGCTGAAGCAAACCAGCATGATGTCATTCATTAAGATAAAAGACATTCAAAACAGTAATTTCTAAACGAGTCTTAGGACCTTATAACCACCAACTACATGCACCCCACTTTAACTAGAAGATTGACAAAGCTACCAATTGACTGTAGACAATTATCTGAATCATCCCATTACAGTCCAGTAACTAATTTTCTTGATGTAGAGCGTATTCCTGTTAAATTTCAAGCACACACATTTTGTGGTGCTTCTGTTCTCTTATTTCCTTGTGAGGTTCTGAAAGAACCGAACCTTCATGTTAAGCCTTTACATACCCGACATAGTGTGAAAATGCACGTAGTCTGAACAAATTTCTAGTATGAAGTTGCATGTCTAGTAAGTTAAAAGTACCGATATCCCGAATGGTATCAGACACAATTACTAGACTATTAGCCTTCAAATTGGGCTACATCTACATCACTATTGCCTTCTCCATGATGAAACTATTTTTCCTGGAATAGAGAGCCTGTTTGATTTAACTTGACTTAGTACCCCGGAAAAGTTCTGTCGTCAGAAACTATATAGCGTTCTAGCGGTTGACAGCACCACTGCATACATGGAAATAAATCTCCTCCTTTCCCAAGGTTTGTATGAATATCCACTCAATCCATCTAAAGCCATGCAAAAGCTCTTGATGAATCAATCTAACCGTGACTATGGTTTCTCGTTCTTAGATTCTTCGAAATCGCCCATTGAACTATAATGATCCTTTGGTGTTAACATGAAAATGATCGAATTCAACATAAGATCCCCAGAAACTCTGTGCTAAATCTAAAACTATCACTGAACCCGACTATCTGCATAGAATGATTTCCCCATTGATTGACAGATTGATAAATTGATTGGGATCGTACCTTCGATGGCTGAGTGATAAGCACCGAGACCTGCCCAATACAGGCATCCATTGACACAAGTGAGATCATATATGTTCAGCTTCAATGGCTCCCCAATCCTACTGTCGGCCTGTTCTTCTTGCATGAATTCAAACAGGCGTTTAGACATATTGAAATTTGCAGCAAAGAAGGCAGAAACCTAGGCACAAAACTACAGTCTTTCCCTCATTCTCTCTCACACACACCGACACACACAGACACACACGCAAACACAGATCCATACAAGATCTAAACTCTGTCAGAAAGTACCGTTTGCCTGATGGAGTTCGCCCACGGAAAGAGCAGACGATTATTTTAGGGGGGAGAAGAGCAAAAAAAAAATGAAAAAAAAAGAAGGACCTGTCGGAATTGGGGTTTGATACCCCCGCGGAGAAGCACAGAAGCTCCCTGTCTGATGCTGCTGCTTTGCTGCTTTGTTTATGCATCGACTAGAAAAGGGTTTCTTTACGAGGATGGAGCACGACGGTCCTGAAAGCAAAGTGCATTGGAATCGTTTTCGCTCATGGGTCGCCATCGCCATAGCCTCCCCTGTTCTGCAGAAACAGAGCTTCTGTTTTGTGTCTATTTTTTTGTGTGCATTCAGTCTGTTCTGTCTCTCATTTTCTTTTGCATTGCAAAAGCAAAGAAAAGAAACCACTTTCTTTGTTTTTTTGGCTTCCAAACTTGCAAAAGAAGAAGAGTTCAACAATTTGATTCTCAAAACCATTTTGATGCCTTGAAGAAGAGACTAAAAACTATTCAAAGACTGTGAATGAATGCCACATTGTTGTTCAAACATTTTGATGCCTTCAAAACAAGAGAGACTAAAACTCAAGATTTTAAACGTCACATGGTTTCACACAATTTAATGCCTTACAAGAGACCTACAAATCAAGAGTTATTGCCAAATTTTGTTTTAACAATTTGATGCCTTGAGAAAGAGTGTGTGCAATTCAAGAGTTATTGCCACATTTGTTTTAACAATTCGATGCCTTGAGAAAGAGAGCCAAATTCAAGAGTTATTGCCACATCACGTAACAATTCGATGGCTTCAAAGAGGCTAAAAATGAGGGTTTAATGCTGATTTGCTTAACAATTTGATGCCTCCAAACCTAAAAAGCGAACAAGAATGACGGCTTAATGCTGTACATTGTTTAACAATTTGATACCTTAAAAGAGACTTGATTCCACATTGTGTAACGATTGGATGCCTTTAAATAGACCAAAAGTTCCAGATTTAATGCCATCTTGCTCAACAATTTGATGCCTTTAAAGAGGCTAAAAATGAGGGCTTAATGCCTGATTTGTTTAACTAGTTGATGCCTCAAAGAGAATCAAAATGAAGGTGTAATGCCACATACAGACCACATAGATTGAGAACTAGATACTTTAAGGAAAGTAAAAGCTAGGGTTTAATGCCAAAAGGTTGATAATTTGATCCCTTAAAGACGGTAAAAATTAAGATTTGATGCCTTCTTGTTAAACAATTTGATGCCTCAAAGAAAGTAAAACTTGCGATCTAATGCTAGATTGTTCAACAATTTGATGCCTTAACAAAAGTAAACATTAAGAATTTAATGACAGATTTGTATCTTGCACTAGGCTGGGTGCTTGTATTTAACATTAAATTAGTTGTCTACTTAATCCCACTCAAGGATTAAACTACGTGTATCGATTACTTTGTAATACAAATCAAGCTAATAAATCATTTAATAACATCTATGTGATTTTGTTTTTTTTGGGTATGTCTAGCACTCCCATTATTGATGATGATTAGATATATGTATATGCACACAAGTGAGTGATTTAGGTAGGCCTAATGCTTCTTTCAGTTATTTGAGAAGAAAGATTTTGATTAGCTGGTAAAGAAAATAAGAATGCTAATCAATCCCATAAAATTATGTGACTCCTACATTTATTAGCATGTCACTGTTTTGCTGCACCAGTATTGCTTCTCGAAGCTCGGAAGAGGATTACAATTTGCCTAATCACTTAATCAACTGTTTAATTGGATGCGAGGATCTCTAGGCACTAATCAAAATCCAGTTCGTTCGAACAGGGAAATTGCAAGATCGGCGCGACCTACAGAGGGAAGTCCCCATCATCTATCAGGGGTCACAACTAAGATTAGCGAAGCTCTACTACAGGCATACACAAGCCAATTCGGTGCCAGAAGCGGATTATACGTAATGTATAATGTCGGATGCATCTACTGAGTCGACTTGAATCACTGTTTCACATACCTAACACCCCCCACTGCGAAAAGCTGCGTTGCGCTCTGAAAGAGAACTCTAGAACGATAATTGCGACTAAAATGGCATACATGCCCATCTTGTCATGGATATGTTAAGAAAATCTTGTCGAAGCATATCACCGAACGAATCGAAGAAAGGATCGTAGATAGCCCATTCAGCGCGTGGGCACATGTATAATAATGTTATGCCCTTCGTCGAACCAGACATGGCAATCTTGGTATTCCAAAATCGCTGATGCGTCGTCGACGAATGTGGTCACTGTCGCGAATCCTCATCATCGCGGAGGTCTTTGCATTGGGAGGCCATGATCGATTTCAAGATCATTACAGCTCTTTCGGTGAAGCCCCAGCCAGCAACAGTTAAATTTCATCCAAAATCGGCATCAAAACTCCCCCCTGTTTCGGCACATGATCGAAAGCATCTTCGATCGATCTTCCAAAGCTTCGAAGCAAGAACCGCAGCATATGCAAGCATCAATCTATCCCATCACGTGGAATCCAAAAACACGCCGCACGCACAATTTCCACGTCATCAGAGCTATGGCAATTGGCATGATGATTGCACAGCAAATTTCGGGGCCACAACGAGGATCTAATCATCTGCTGGGTCATCTGTAAAAGTGACACAAATTGCAACCTTCTTGAATTCAACGCAGCATCATGCAGCATAATCATCACATGTCAGCATCCAATCGCATTCGTCGACATCTCTCATGTTTAGAAGGACATAAAAGACAATCATGCCAATCCAGCATTCAGCACAGAGAAAATGCAATGCTCTGATACCGTCAAGCATGCATTATTGTTATTATTATTCTGAAGCCGATTAGTTTTCTCACAGGTTTGAAGCGTTCTTTCTAACAGATTGATCATCTTGCCCGATGCTTTGAACTGCAACTTGCCAGGGATTGAAGCATTGAATTTTCCAAAAGGTGGAATCGGGCATCGGAATCGCCTCCCGATTTGTGCATCTATGAAAGAGCCTCTCTTTGATCACAACACGATTCTCGCCCAACAGTCAGAGGATGAATGATGCTCCAAAGATTTTGGCTACTCATCAACATTTTGTAATGTACATATTGTAATAATAAATGAATTAAGGAGCTTTCCTCCATCGATCCCATTGAAAAGCACCCATTTCAAAAGGTTGCGATGGAGACAGTATGGTATGATAATAAGGATTGATTTCATAGAATACAGGGGAAATGATGCAAGGGTCTACGGTTTTGCATACGAGGATGATCTCTTCATGTTTACAGGGTTTTAAGTCAAAGTGCACGGTGACTTACTTGTCTTGTTTGCGCTTCCGTTTTGCAGCTTTTCGACAGCTCTTCTCTATGAGAAGCCATAGTTGATTCCTTCCCATTTCAATGAATAAAGAACCGACTCCAGATGAGGCGGCGTCTTGAAGAAGACGGCAACAGTAGCACAGATTGCGGCCACAGCCACCATCACCAGCAGCAACGGCCGATGCATTCTCAGATGCGCCATAGATCCGCCCGATGAAGAGCTCTTTTGCCTCACAGAATATCTACAGTTATTCCGGCATGATGATGTATTGTTTGCTACCCTGGGAAGCTCGATCAGCATCGAAGGGTCTCGTGAGATTGATGCATTGTTCTTCTTCGGATTCTGTTCCTGGATTGCGAGGCTCACAAATGGAGAATCATGGCATCGCATCATCATCCTCTTCCTCTCGACCATCTTCAGGTAGGAAACGTTCCCCCTGATCCGAGCATGCCATTCGGGTGTGAGACCTTCGAAATCACGCACAGAATCCCATCCCTGAAGGCCAACCTACACATGACAAAGAATACATGTAAGCTTCCAGGGCATGCCTGAGAAAAGAGCACATAACATTGCTCTTCTGACGATAAAATTACAAACATTCGCAGACATTCAGGAAGAAAGTATTTCAGAGTTTTCCCCAGAATCAGGTAGATTCCTTTCGTATGGTACCTCATGGGGATCGTTTGTGAGAGCATCGAGCACATCTTCAGCGCCAGACGTGCATGCCGCAACATGAAGAGGGGTAAAACCAGCTGGTCCACACATGGTCGGTGTGAAGATGTTCTTCATACTCCTTGCACCATATCCATCCGGAACATAATACATTAACAGCTGAACCATCGCCTTGCTCTTCCTCTTCACGGCTTTATGAACCAGGTTTACCTCTGATAACATGCCCAGAACCTCCTCGAGTCTATCGGTACCTATACCAAATAGTAGATCCAAGAGCTTCCTGACCACTGCACACCAATCGTGCAGAACTGCATAGGTCAGGAGTTTTTTGAACCTATACACTTCCATGTCAGGGATATGTTGGTCTATGTTTGCATCCATCGGACTAAGTCCCATAGCTGTGCTCTGAAAAACCCACCCCAGTTCATGTAGAAAATCTGTAGCCTCAGCTTCTCTGTTCTTTCTGGTCTCATCAGATGAGAATCCGTCCATGTCATTCGACTGGCAATCAGAAGCTTGATCAAGCTCTCTTTCCAGCGAGCGAAGTTCTGCACATATTTCTCTGTCAGCTACAATGACAGGTAATGCGTTTCCTAAGAGATTATGCTCCACCTGACAAAACAGGTTTTAGAATAAACAAATACATAAATAAGCCACTTCACTTTTCAACCATGACGACAAGAACAAAATAAAAATGGAGTTCCTTCTGCTATGATTATGTTATTGTTCAGCCAACCCCAGACCTAGGCTCGATTCCTCCCAACTCTTTGACAAAAGAATCAATCTGTCTTTTGCATTCGCGCCATTTCAAATCTTTCCACCACCTAACCTCGGTTGTAGCACCATTATTTTCAGATATCACATGCCTATAGACTCCACAATTTCGGTATTATTTATTGCCAGATCAAGCCTCCACATACTAGGTTTAATCCTTTCCATTAGGTGATACCTCCATTTTTAAACAAATCCTCACCTCAGTGTATCAAAGCGAATGACCACTTCTACTCCTCTCCATATCCTTCTATATGGTGTAAAAATGACAATCCTGTGGGCTTACCTCGATAAAACAGCGACCAAATACACTAGGAGGCCCTCCAGGAAATTGAAGTCTTTGCTCAATTGTGTTTCCACAAGCTGACAAGTCCACTTTATGGAGAACATACATCCCATGGTAGGCACAAACAATCCTATCACGAAACAGATTGAAATCAATCACCATGCAAGTGCATGAGAGACCAAGGTGGATTTTATACATTTCAACCCTAGACCCATGGAACTTACTTTGTGTCTGGAACTAAGTTGCGACCATGAACAAGCAGCGTAGCTTCTTTTCCAGCTTCAACAGCCACGGGCCGAACAGACCTTAAAACAGGACCATTTCCAATCCTTGAATAACTTATTCTCTTGACTTCACCTGAGCAAAATCGGCAAGCATTAGAACTGTTACCACCAATAGAATTCCCTGCTAATAACAACAAGACCAAATAGTAAATATGTTACCATTAATTATCAACGCCTTCTGTTGTTCTACTTGCACTACGATTCTGCCCGTACTCCAGACACTAGCATGAGAGAGTTGCAAAAGACGTTTTAAGCTTCCTCTCAAGTCCAAAATCATCTGAAAAGAAGAAAGCCATGATTAAAACAAGAAATATAAAAGGAAAACACTCCGTTTATGTCATCTTTATTTCATTATATTAATCCTAAATTGCCGTTATTACCTTGAATTCCCTTGTCACTCATCTGCTTGTATAATGTTATATACACATACATTTGACAACATTTACAGACAGAAATTACCTCTTTCCATGAGCAACGCTGCATCGAAACAAATACAGTCAGGAGAATGCATCCAGGGCGCATATATTCTTCCATGAACCAGGGAGTTACAGAGAGCCATTCTTGGAGCTGCCCACATAAAAAGAATAACACAGACTATCACACCATTGCTCCTCTAATACGAACTTTAAAGAAGTATCATACAATCCCTCTGCTGTATATATTACTACCACAAAAAATATATATTCCTCTAATACGAACTTTAAAGAAGTATCATACAATTCTTCTGCTGTATATATTCCTCTGCTGTATATATTCCTTCTTTTTTCACATATACACAAGCTGTTACGGTATTATTTTCTATGGACATATATCCATCAGATCAACGATATTAGCGCATACAATGCTATTCTAATACCATTTGAAGAACTTAGATTAGCATGCAGATGCTCATTTTCTTCTAGTACTTAAGATTCAGCCATCTGAACCAGTAGTTATAATATAAAAGCATATTAATAGGAGTGGGGTGAGAGAGAGATACCAAAAAGTAGTAGAGGCAGTAGTAATAGAGAAGAAAAGAAAACCATATTTCATATGTTTAAAACAACTATATCATTGCACTGGAGCGAGAACACACGAGAGTAGCAGAAAAACCACAGAAACACAAATATGGAGAGTATCAACCCTTTATCATTCATGTAATAGTTCCAATGTGATGTTTCTGGGTTCCATTTACCTGGGACTTGTAATCCTGTGGAATGTCTGCAATCCGTTTTATGTCACAGAGCTTGAAAATAATACGCCCAGTCAATTCCTGTCAACCAATTAGAAGCAAAGAATTCATTCATTCAGATGTGGTATAAGTTGTTCAGATCTGCAAATGAGTTTAAATACTTCTGGTTCATTTAAATCAAACAAACTAGTTTGGGATTAGTTCATTGTTTGTCAATCAAATTAAAAAAGTACGTGAAAAATGGATAGCTCTTCATTCATTGATTATGTGTAGATTTTTATTCACCGGTATGCTTTAGATATACCTGGCCATCAGAGCTAGAGCTTGCAGGTGATTGATCTGATCCAGATTCTGAGCTTTCACTAAACCGCGTAATGGATTTATTTCCAGCACGATTACTAGGTGGAATATAATGCTGTCTAAATACAGGCATTTCATTCTGTATTGAAAGATGGAACTCTCCATCTCTCCCATTCGGTTTCATGTTATTAGCTTCACTGTCCCTGGGTACATCAACTTTGCTACAGGCCTCAGTAGGGAAGAGCTTTTGCTCAGTAGGAGATCTTGTATAGTTGCTTTCTGGAGAAGACCCAAGTTCAACTTCACTTTCTGTAGAAGAGATGTTGAAGGTCATCCCTGGCTGAGACATTGACAAGAAATCATTAACACTTCCATTGACAGATGCTTTCCTGGGATACTCTTCAGGACTACTCTGACCAGGTGAAGATAGAGAGTGGCTGCTGTGCTCATTCGAGGAAGGAGCTTGAGCTTGAGCTTCAATGGTAACATAGTTAGGAGATGACACAGTCATCGTCTCTGTTTTTACCAATTCTTGGGGTGGTGAGATTGTTTGAGATCCCAATATGTTCCTAAGAGCTAATACTACAGCCTCTTGTGAAAAATGACCAAGCTGGGTTCGAGATGATTGAGATATGGCTTGATCTTGTCTTTGCGGAGCCATACCATTTGCAGTTATCGGATTATTCTGAATGTTTTGATATGCTGCTAAGGTAGCATCTCTAACCAAGGCCGCATTCTTCAAAGATTGGATTAGCACTTCTTGCTCTGGAGTCAATGTTGCAGGTTCATGTTTCTCCTTAGCTTTCAGAGCTGTTAAGAGTGGGTAAAAGCTTTGTTATTCTTCTCAAAGAACTAACTGCCTACTCTCTACTCTCATCGAAGGAGGGGTTAGTCTTGCGAAAGCATGCAAAAGTTTAGCTTATGGTTTTCTAGATGCAATGCTCAATGCCGTGCTTGAAGTGGTTTTTCCTAAACTATCTTCATCATCTATCTTCCAAAGTTTATCTTACAAATCAAGATTCACAAGAATGCATCAAAACATATTTCTGTGGGACAAGGTTGAGTTTAAAGAGATCTACAAGAGTCTATGATTTCCTAGAAAATATAGAAGTGGAACTCATCGTTTCTATGAATCCTGTTGTGATCTTTCATCTAAATTAACCGTTCATCACTTCGGATATAGGCACATAGGAGTGAGTGCAATTCCACTCTCCTCCTTGAATTCAGCCTTTCTATAGGAGCCTGAAACATTAAGCGTATCACTTTGAAGGCTGAATACAACGATAAAGAGTTCCTTCAATGTAATGCTCTATTTCCAACCAATTCATGATATCTTATATATCACTTCATGATATACCAACATATATGTAAATGTAATAGCCTAGCTTCATAAATGTTCTGTCGGTATTGCTTAACTGCATATTCTACCAGATGACTTTAGGACATAGGATAATATCAGGAGCTTGTGAGAAAGTCCACAGTAATTCTTGCTTGCAATTAGAATACTTTACAAAGCAGTGTCACAACATTTTACTAGTGCTAAATGCATCTATAATCTTCAATACAGTTCACTCTGTATATAATGTCAACATAGACAAAGGCTCTCACCTTGCAGTTGTGAAAGGAATGCGACTACACTTAGAACATCGGTATTGCTAGGCCCGTGGACGCTATTTGTATCAGCCAAATTTCCTGGGGTATTGGTAACGTCATTCCCACCATTCACATGAGCATGCGATTTCCTTCTCCGCTTGTTATGGCCCGCCAATCTCCTCCGGCAGCTCCTCTTTCCTTCATCAAATTCCTGCAAGGGATGAAATCTGCACACACCCACACCGACAAAAACAGAACAGATCGGGCATTAAAAATCATTCTTTATCTGTTCAGCATAGAAATCAGCTTTTAGAAAGCCTTGGACAGATGGAAGAGAGCCCTCTCTTCTCTTTACCTGCTGCACTGCTGACAGAATCTCTGCATTACCCTGTGCACAATGGACTGAGGTGACTTCGAATGGAGCTCACAAACCCTGTGGCGTCGGTGGTAATCCTTAGCATGCTTTAGATCAGCATAGCAATCATCCACTTGGCAGACATGAGCGTTCTGGGCATTGCTATTACTGTTACTGATGTGAGCGTTGCTGTTGTTATTATTCCCAGGTGTTGGAGATGAATGCCTGAATCTCTTGTTCGCATTAGGGTTCTTCACTGCACCAATCCCTGTGCTCGATTCCTCACCCAATCGAGGATGGAACGTGGTCGAACACAGCTTCAGAGATAAGCTCTGATCGTCAGCGGTATCATCCGCATCCAAGTCGATGATATCTTCTTTGAAAACGATCTGTTTTCTTGGTTTCCATCGATCTGAAGGAGGGAATTCTGCGTCTGAGCCCCCTCCTCCTCCATCTCTAATGGAAGCTTCATCATTGATTCTCAGGGCAATCGGTTTCATGATACGATCGGAACGATTTCCCTCTGCATCTCCGTGAGCTTCAGAGGTTGTACTGCGCTTCATGAATGAGAAGCCTTCCCACAAACCATTGCTTATGGATTTCGAGTAAGCAGCACATGAATCGCCAGCTTCACCATGATTAGGGTCAGCCCACAGCAACACATCCTTCGGCTGCTGCAGTTGCTTCTTCATCTTCTTCTTCCCCGACATCCCATGAAACGAGGTTTCATGGAGACCTGCGCTACTCGAAAGGAACTGGAATTGTCGGAAAGGGAGACCACTGCTGCTACTATAAGCATAGCTTTCGCAGTGATGAACTGTCACCACTTGCGCAGCACCTGCATACTCGTCCATTTCCTCTTCCAAAATCCTCCGTTTCTGCTTTCTGTTCGATTCGGGTATGATCTTCGAGAGACCACGAAGCGAGACTGGCCTGTTAACGTATCAGGCAGAGATTTATAGCGCTGCGTTACAGTACCCAGACAGATACGGATGCTTCTGCAGATCTGAACCTTCTCTCCCCTGAAAACTTCCAAAATTCAGCAGAGAAACAAGAAATTTCGGGCATGGAGATCAAAGAAGGCGCTGGTGTGTACAAGGACGATGGGGTATGGTTGTTCCTTTCCTGGTCCGTCAGAATCACCATCTCCGTCCATTGTCATTGACAACCTGCGGCTCCATTCATCATCGCCGAGCCGTCTGCTGCTGCAGCTGCTGCAGCAGCTGCTGCTTCTTCTTCCAGAGAAGAAAAAGAAGCACAGCACCAGAACTGGAACCGAACAGCAAACCGAATATGGGAATGGAAGTCTATCTGTCTGTCCTCCCTCACTCTCTCTCTCTCTTTCTCTCTCTCCTTCTGCGGGTCGGTCGAGGGAGGCAAGAGCATAGACTGCTCACCGGCGGTTCTGGCTATGGAGAAAGCAAAGCATGTGTTGACTTCTCGAGAAAGGGGGGGGGGAGGGGGAGGGAGCGCGGATCTGCTGCTGCTGTGCAGATATGGCGGTACCGGCCTTTCCCCTGCTTCCTCCTCCTCTTCCTCCTCCTCCTCCTTTCTTCTCCTTCTCCGCTCTGCTCTGCTCTGTTCTGTTGTGTTCTGTTCTGTTCTGTTCTGTTCTGTTCTGTTCTGCTGTGTTCCTGTTCCTGTTGTTCTGCGTGTCAGACGGAAGAAGAAGAAGAAGATGAAGAAGAAGAAGAAGAAAGAAAGAAGAAGAAGAAGAGGACCTGTTTTTTCTTCGACCATTTTCTTTGCTCTGTTTTTTCCTATGTCTTTTTTGCTTTTTCCGGCATTTGCGTTTTGCGTTCCGCGTTTTGCGTTTTGCGTTTTGCGTTTTGCGTTTTGCGTTTTGCGTTTTGCGTTTTGCGTTTTGCCTGCTCTTTGTTTTTTTTGCTTTTTTTTTGGTTGGGGTCCCTCTGAACAAAGAGGCAGAAAGCGGCAAAAAGCAAAAGGAAGGCAGAGCAGAAGCTGAAGCCGAAGCTGAAAGCAGAAGGCAGAAGAAGAAGCAAAACGCTGTCGACGCGGAAGTAGGAGAGCTGAAGAAGAAGTAGGAGAAGCGGAAGCAAACGCAGACTACAGAAGAGGAAGCAGAAGCCGACACGAGAGAGATATTAAGAAGCCAGCTGAAGAAAGGAAACTGGGGACCTACATGTAGCTTGATCGCGTTCGTTTTGATGTGATCTCTCTCTCAATGCATATGTATAATTAGTTAGCTCTTCTTTGTACCTCGCCAACAACCCATTCTTCTCTGCTAGGCCATCAATGGACCCAATTGACTAGTCAACGTGGGCTCGATCTGTGGAAATCGGAAAATTTTGCAATCGGAATTTTACCAGTGGAGGCATGAGGGCCAAAAGGCCAACCATCAAGTGAATACGAGGAAGGAAGGGGCGCTGCTAAATGTAGCAGCGTCGATAACAAATCGTCCGCTTCTACGACTGAGTCTCTTCGGAGAGGGAGCAGCTGCAAAGAGCTCCTAGATCTTGGAGTTAGCGAGACCTTATTCGCAAAGCTCGGTGCTTATCGTCAAAGCAGAGAAAAGAAATGCTTGCACGCATCGAAAGTCAAGCAAAAGAAAGAAAAAATAAGAACAAAGATTGTTGTTGCTGTTGCTGCTGCTACTGCCACTGCTGATCCATGGGGCGACTCGATGGGAATTCGCTGTCATCAGATCAAAGGGTTTTGCCTCTCAGTTTGTCTCGGGTTTCAACACCCACAAACGTCATGCATGACGTTGTGGGTGCGGATCAGAACAACACAGGGTGCAGAGCTGCTACAGGATGTGCCATTCGTTTTTTTTTTTATAATTTGTCCTACAGAAATACGACCTGGTGCCTCTGCAAGCAGTGCTGTGCATGGGTGGCAAACGGGTCAGACTACGAGCTCTCGAGCAAACGACCTGTTTTTCCTTCTTTTAATTTTGTCTGGCTTATGCAGATCAGAGGCCAGAAAAGCAGAATGGAATGGCGGAGCCAGAGCGTGGCTTGATCTTGTCTTTGCTATAATTTTTTGTATCGTTTCTTCTTCTTCTGCTGCTACTTTGGTTTCTACTTCCGCTTCTTCCATTTCTGCTTCTACTTTTGTTTTTGCTTCTTTTGCTCTCTCTCTCTCTCTCTCTCTCTCTTTCTCTCTCTCTCTCTCTCTCTCTCTCTCTCTCTCTCTCTCTCTCTCTCTC